>QANZ01044688.1:0-15475 GCA_003254925.1 Chamaecrista fasciculata
CCCCTTACGTAATTGCACCATGACTCTCATTCCAGCATCTAGTGAGTGCATCCCTATGCACTGAGGTCATGCTGATCTTAGTTCATTTTCGCTCCCACGAAAACAATCGATCAGGGACAGATTTAGATTAATTATCTTGTAATTAATCATGGACATCACAGTAAACATGCTAATAATGTGAAAACCCTTAATTTATCTCTATAAATTAATCCATATGTTCATAACATATATAAAAGAGGATTGACCCTAGGGCACAATTCCTAACACGACTAACCCTAAAACTTAGGGATAAAAGGGCGAGTTGTGTGTGAGAGTGATTGGAGGCGCCAAACCCCAGAGTTAGTGGCCAAGAAATTGTTTCTTGGTGCGCCACTTTGGGTTCATGGATATTTCAAGAAGTGTTCTTGAAATTCCAAGATTGTAGATCTGTTCCCATAATCTCATCGAGAAGAGATTGGAGGCTAGCACCTGAGTATCTGCCAAAATGTTCGTGTGGATCACCGGCAGAGGTGGGACACGAGTCTGTGGACTTCTTGGAATCGCGTTTTTCAAAGCAACTGTTTGATTTAGGTAAACGTCCTTTTCCTTCTGGTATAAACACAAGTAGTGGATCCTTTGGAGGAGATTATAAAGTTTGTAAAAATTTTAATTTTACCTTTTCCGCTGCGTTTTACTCCATAATCTCCAACAGTCCCGTTGAGGGTTTGTGTGTTTATAAATATGGTATCCTTGAGCGTGAATGGATTGCTTGAATTTATGTGTAACTATGAATTGTGAATACATGCTTTGAGATTAGTTTCGTATGTAAATTTGAGATTAGGCAAACAAGTTAAAGAAGACAAATTGTTGGCATTCATATTATAAGAGTTTGTTTCATATGTATGATTATGAGACTTATGTGACTATTGTGTGACTTGAATGGTGAAGATTCTTTTATACAAATTCTAACATATGTTAAAGTAAGTATATATGATTGAATTGTCTTAGAAATTGCGCTAGTAATGAGATGTTACTGAGTATATGATTTGGTTGTGAGACAAATGTTTACAGTTAATTACTCCATGTGATGAGTTGGGACAGACGATTGAATAAATTAAATTGACAATGTGAGATTGATTGATGTGAATAATAACTATGTTTGATTCTATCGTGTGATGATGAAGGGTTAAATTATATGATTGATATCCAATGCACAAGAGTCTTGATTGACTTGACCTGAAGGAAACTATGGAATTCTGGTTGTGTATCTTATTTGTTTACTTAAAATGTTTATTGATGTTGGTGATTGTATTTAATTTTTATTTGAGTGTTGTATATCTTGGGCTAACTGAATATGGTTGTGCTTGTACTTGTGCTTATGCTTGTGTTTGTGTTTGTATCTGATTATAGAATTTATTTCTTATTCTAGTGTGTGGCTTGTTTTGGTTTGTCTAAATTGAATTGTGCTTGTGGTTGTGATGTCTTTGTGTTTTTGTGTGGCTCTTTGAGTGGTGATGGACAACAAAGAAACCCCTGGGGACGGCGATACGTGATGCCCAGGTTGACATGGCAACGAGAAACCCCTTGGGGACGGCGATACGTAACGCCCAAGTGGGAAAGGAAAAAAATATGAAAATGGGAAATCCTTGGGGACGGTGATACGTAACTCCCAGTGGATAGGAAAATAGAAATGAAGATGGTTATGGATATGAGAATCTCTGGGGACGGCGATACGTAATGCCCAGGCGGGGAAAATGAAACAAAAATATGAGAGCTGGGGACGATGATACGTAACGCCCAGCCAATAGGTGATATTTATTATATTTACTTGCATTGAAACTTAAATTGGTTACGAATTGATGTTTGTATCTTACTGTACAAATATCGATGATACTAGAATGATTTTTTTTTTATACTATTATTGGTTGTTGTATATACTACGGGAAAAAACCTTTAGTTCAAACCTTCACTTTGAACAAAGGAGATTGCACTTTCAAATGATGTTTCTATGAAGTCATTTTCCTACAAGATTACTTTTGTTAAAACAACTTTTCCAAAGCATAATTCTTAGTGTCTCTAAATGTTTGAAAGGAAGGAAATTTATATTTTCAACATCAAGATGATTTTACCTAATTTTCAATTCCCTCGTGAGTTCTAATTTTGTGTCATGGTTTTAAAGAATGTATTTATTAAAACCTTCTGAATTATGAGTTTTTGAGTGATTTAAATACTTCTTTTAAAGAAAGACTTTATAATTGGTTTTCTGTTCTTGAACTTTATTTTAAGAAAACATAAAACTTTTGTCACCTCTATTAAACTTTATTTTCTTCCAAATGAATTCTCACAACATGTTTCCTTACCCGCTCACTGAGTTTCGACTCACCCCACGCTTAATATTTTTCAGTTACAGGTGCCAATCAAGTGTCAACCCCCGCTCCGAGAGGGAGTTATTCAGAGGCCCACGTTATTATTCATGTGGGAATATTGTCTTCTGTAAAGATATATTGAAATCTAGACTGTCAGCTCCACTAGCACTTAGGGAGAGAATTCGGGGTTGTGCCTTATTATTTTGTAGTATTGCATTTCCATTTAATATTACGAGTCAATGTTTTCTTTGAGTTATGATGCTCTAAATTGATTGATTGACAAAGTATGTATATGAATGATGATATTATGAATGACTATGTATTGTTAAGTATGTCTATATAATGTGGATTATCGGGTAGATGTTATACTTTTGATATTGATTAATTGTGGGTAGGCTTAAGGCATGGGATATGCCCATGTCCGTGCCAGTCACGTACTCCAACAGATTGGGGTCGTGACAGCATATGCCAATACCTCTACTCCTCATGATTCTTAAAGAAATAAGGAAACTTATTAAACCTCATGATTCATAAAGGAATAATGAAACTTATGAAAATTTCATGATTCTCAAAGGGATAAGAAAACTTATGAAATCTCATGATTCTCAAAGGAATAAGGAAACGTATGAAAGAGGAAATAAAGCTATTCAACTATATTAAATATATATATATATATATTCATACGCCTATGAAATTTTTCTTTCAAGCAAACGCCCCTAACTTTAGAGCAAAAGATACCTACAAGGCACATCTTCATTTTCACGTCTTGAAGGAGAATTACTCTTAATTTGTAGCCTCACGTCAAGGTTTGTTTATAAGATCACTCTAGTTCCTTTTTTGTTTTATATCTTATTGAAACATAAAATTCATACTACTCTTTGTTTCCGCTTTTTTTAGTTGTTAGAAGATATTGACAAAGCCTTATCCTTGGGTTGAGTCTTTTGTCAACCTTTGCTCCTCTTTCCTTCAACAAAACAGAAAATAGAACTCCACAAAAGTCAATCATGTGTTAGGCATGTACTCTTGAACAAATTTATAAATATATTCTTTTTTTTGTTACATGAATGTATAAATATATATTCTTTCTTATAACTTTGAACTGAATGCAAAATAACGGAATTTTCCTTTCTTTTCCTTGCATGTTCTTGAAACATCAAGAGTATGGTATTGTTGGCACAAAACTTGATGTTCTTGCATGTCCTTGTCTTTTTTTCTTCAAGTTTATGAGTTGACAACAACTATTGTGTCTATTACAAACATAATTAATTTCTTTTCTATGTAAATATATATACATATATACTCATGAAATTTTCAATATAATTAAAATTGACTTGCATGATAGGACCAAAACTATTTTAATCTAGTGCTATAATTGAGATGGAGACATGCTAAAATGTAGGAAAAGATTGATTAGAGAATTANATATATATATATATTGGCAATGTGTGTAATGCTTTAAAACTAAAAAACTATGTAAAACTCATAAAGCTTTGATGACATGTGTAGGTGCACACATATCTCTCCTATCACATGCTAGAATGCATCATATGTACATGTATATATGTGTTTTACTATGCGAACTAGATGCTTATTACTTTGAAAAAAGTATATATGTCTAAAAATAAGAAATTATTCTCATAATTAAACCTAATCTCTTGATTTTATAAATATGCTTTATATAGGTTGAGTACTTACCTCTTGGAGGTCTTGAGGCTCATATCTTAAACTGCAAGTCTTTGATTTTGATGGCTATACGAATTCTTCTATAGAGGGTTCTTTCTCCTTCTTCCAACTCTTTAGAGTTTATTCTTTTTATTTTACTCATTGTTGTTTCTTATAACTCTAATATTCTTCTATTACTTTCAATTGTAGTTACTCCTCGTTAGTCTACCATGCTTGACTCAAGATTTTGGTAAGCTTTGGAATGGACAGAGGCGATACTGAGAATACTAGTCAAGGCGGCATGGAGCATGCATCATAGTATAGGAGGCGTCAAGGAATGGAGCATACACCAAAGTCTAGGAGGCCCCGAGACACAAAGATAGAGAATGCTGAGAATGTTGTCCACAATGGCGTGGACCACGTTCCAAAAGGATATAATGAACCTTAAGAGGCCTCGAGATACAAAGGCAAGGAATGTTGAGGACATTGCCCACAATGGCGTGGACCATGTTCCAAGGCACATGGCAAAGCTTAGGAGATCTTGAGATATAGAGACAAGGAATGTCGAGGACATTGTCCACAATGGCTTGGACCATGTTATAAATATGCATAAATCTTTGAAGATCTTGAATTGCTCTTCCTCCCCAGTGAAGTCGCCAAAATGTTCCGGGAACAGGTAGGTTCGTGCTTGGAGGTCTAGTGAAAAACAAGAGAAACAAGAGAACAACAAATAAACAATATTAAAGTTATCAATAATAAAATTATATAAATAAGGGAAATCGTTATTGGGGGCTTCTTGACAAGGGGAAGTAAAGCACTCCAAGTAAGGACTTGGCAAGACAAGAGGACTTGAGACTTAAGTAAATTGAACTATATTCTAGGGAGCTCAAATGGCAAGTTGGAATTCTCTAAGTGTACTTTCTGGTTGTCTGTCTGTACTCCCCCATCTGTAGAGAAATGAGCAGGTCTTTATAGAAAAGGCTCAGGTTCGTGGTTATTGATGGTCATGATAGCCATTTTATAGGGGGTGTTACAAATGGTCATGATGACCGTTTATTGGGGAAATTATTAAAAGGCGTATTGGTCAATTATGGGGAGGTTACGGATGATGAAACGTTAGTCTCAATGTTGATGAAAGAAGTTAATGATGGTAACGTTAATATCTAGCAAATAGGAAAGGGATCTGAGTTCAATAGAATACTACTTCATTTATTAAAGACTAAGCCCTTACCTCACTTACTTGGAATGATCGTGACCAAGCACGAAGAGTCCTTTACTTCAATCCTACAAAGCCACTCCCTATGACTATTCCCAGGGGAAGGAGGGAGGAGGAACCCCCTTCCTTCACAACACTCCTAACCTCCTTGTCTAAATAAGGATGTTGCGGATGCTACTTAGCTTCCTCAAGACCCTTTGCCTCTTGGGTATCTTGTATTAATTAATAATTAATTAGTTATTAAAAAACAACAACCATGTAGGAACAACGGTCAATATCCTGTTCAGATTAACTGACTTGGCAATATTCAGTTTCAAATAGTGATAATGTTTTTCTTCTCCAATAAATATACAATTAAAACTCTTTTGAGTTCATATTACATGAAAGAGGGCTGCATATAACACATTATTCAGGCAGATCACTTAATGCTATACAAACACCAAAATGTAAAGCGAGGAAATTATTAAAAGTATTCTAGCACTGTACTAACAATGATAGAAAAACCTACCAAAATAATATTTTTCCTAGCACAACCAATGCATTCAATGCCTGCAGGATCCAACAACATAAAGGCAGTACTTGAAACAATACACCCACAATGAATCCCCTGCAAAAGAAAACTCATCATCAGATGATAGAAGTTCCGGAGTCAACCTGGGGAACTTATTTAAAGTTATTTGTAATTTAACATACAAATATAGTCAAAAGAAATTAAATTAAAGCAAGGCTAAGGTTAATCACATATATAATTTTGTATCAATAGTCATCATTGCTTTTCAATTTGATACAATAAGTAAGTTAGGATGAATTTGTAATTAGGATATAATTTGATACAATGACAATTTAATAATAATGAAAAACATTACTAAGAACTTATCATGTACGGATAGAGATGAAAGATGATACTATTATTTATTGGTAGGATTATATCATCAAAGATTTGAATAATATATGATTATTTATAATTTATAGAAATTTAAAATAAAAAGTTATTTAATAAAAATATTGAATTTAAAATTTAGTATATGTAATATTGACAATAATTAAAATTTCACCTTTCCCTTAACTCTAACACTCGCATTAGGTGTTTTGTCCATTCCTGTCTCTGACAAAAAAAAAATCATGTTGAGTTATAAAGTCAATTATTATATATTTATGGTAACAATTTTATTTAAAATCAATTGCAATCAATTGTTTTAAATTTTAATTAATATTGATATATGCATGTTTAGTAATGATTTTGAATTGAGTAAAATCCTCATTAGTTACTTCTTTTGACGTTATTTATTTTTATTGGCTGCAATTAATAAATAGTGATTGATTCTATTTTTTAATTAGAGAACAATAGTCTTCCCTAATTTTTGACTTCTATTGAATTTAATCTTCAATCTAATTAACCAACAATTGGTAATAGTGATTTATTTAATTTCTACATACACTTTTCAATTTTTTTTAATATAGTAAAGGCTGGAATTGGTAATTGTTGACTCATTAATTTCTACACATACATTTAATTTCTTTTTTTTTTTGGTAAACCATTTAATTTCTTTTTTGAATATAACAAAGGCTGGGATTATCCTTTTCCTTTTTCCCAAATTGAATTATAGTAATAGGAATTAACTGTATTGAATGGAATATTATGCTGATTTTTATACTATACGTAATAAATTAAGTTTGTTGAAATTCCATACTACTTTAATTGTATATAGAATTATGCTAATCATGATTAATATTGAAATCCAAAACCTTCTGGTAAATATCGTAAATTGATGCAATATCACATGTTTTTTACTATAGCTATAACTAGTCAAAAAAATTAAAGAACTTTAAAGTGTATTCTAATTTTAAAATTTTGAATGCATGATTAATATAAGAGTTTCACCTAAGTTAAAAACATATTTATGAATATTAATTTATCAATCTTTTTTTTTTGTAACATAAATTATCAATCTTAACACTACCAATTTGTAACTACTGACCGGGCACCCGTTGTAAGGTGCCCTTTGATGAATAAGTCAAGTCAAATTAAATTTATACTCGAGCCTCGCAAGTATAAGTATATTTATTAGAATATAGTATTGATGCTTACCCAAGGTCGAATCTCTCGCGGAACTTCTAGGAATTTTAATAATTAATTGTATCAAGAACAAGTCTCGATGAACACGGAACAGAGGCTTAGAAAAGTGAATTATAGTAACTAAGAGTAAAAAGTAGGGAAAGAATGATTTTATCTAGTAAAAGGTGAATAATGAATGAAAACTTATCCCACGGAGGTATCTCGAACTCAGCCTTCCCTACTCAACAAAAGATAGTAGAAGAGTCTTTAAATGATATGTTTATTAAGTCCATATAATGTTATATACTCTAATGACTCAAAGATAATGAGTTATTAGATCAATTAGTACTTGCCACCAAAGTAGCGAATAATACTGCCCGACAAATAGTGATTAAAACTAACAACATTTACTGAAGAACAATGGTGAAAGGTAGAGAATTAGGATTGATAACTCACTAATAATGGGGGATATGAGCATTTGTTATTGATCTTTCAAGGCAATCTTTATTATTGCAGTATCAAACCAATGAACAAATATGAATAATGAAGAACAACCTAATAGCTATACTCTCTAAGATAGGTAGAACACTCTTTGCAAACAAACCATGTAAACATGTTCAAAGAGCAAACTTTATTAATCGTAAAAGATATAGGCTCCAGGAATACCAACAATTATTCCTAATAAAGTTATGAACTACCAATCTAACATAATAATTGTATCTTGAAATAAAACATTTAGATCTAAGAATAATTAATGAATAAACATAATCTAAATAAACGACACTTCCTGGACCATAAAGAATAATGAACTTCAGCCTTCTTCATGATACTCCGCTGGAAAGCAAAGATGTCTAGCCTCTCATCATGGTGAAATAATCAAAACTTTGATTAGATCCCATATGAAGACTCCACGATAATTCTATCGTGTTTTTGGTGTTAATCTACCTTCTGTGCGCTGCGCGATGGGACGATTTGAGTGTGGAATGACGAGCTCTATTTATAGGCATGAATAATAGACTTGGTCCGCAAGTCAAGGAACATATTTGGACTTCGGTCGTGGCATGTGCTGGCGGCCCAACATGGCGGCACAGCGAAATATCCGGAATATCTTCGCTGTATCTTGACATCTTGAATCCTGACCGTCCAAAATATATCTTTTAGCCTTTAATTTGCGTGTGCCGTGAGACTTCTTACTTAGGTCGTCGGCTCAAGCAACGACTTAGCCTAAAATTGCGTTGAAGCTTACGTACTGACGTCATATACTCCCAGAGTCGTGTGCGCGGGAAATCCTTACTTGTGCCTGCGACTCATCCAACGGCACAAGGGGATTTTTGCGCTTTTTGTTATCTTCTTGCTAATTCTAGATGATTCCTTGTTATTTTTATGGTTTTTGGCTGAAACACTTAACAAACAATTATGCAAAACCTTATAAAATACCTTGATAATAATAAATGCATAAAATAGTTGTTAATTTGTGGTTTTTATGCTCAACTTAATGCACCACCTATAGTATCAATCCTTAGTCATATCATGGCTAATTAACTATAAAAATATATTAATAATAATAAGATATGACCAAAAATATATATTCATTTTAGGTCAGATCAACTACAATTTTAATTCATTTAAAATTAATGGGTAAATTACATTTTGGTACGCCCTGAGGTATGAATCGATTCTACTTTGGTACCATGTTCTTTTAAAAGTGATATTTTAGTACATTGTTCTATCTGTCGTCAGCACTTTGGTACTCAAAATTTTTTTTCATTACTTTTTTACGGAAATAAGCATGTGCATGGTAGATATCACGAAATCATGATTCTATTTATCATAAATTTGCAATTTATCAATTTGATACAATGAAGCGATTGATAAATAGAATATAACAAAGGCTGGGATTGGGAATTATTATCTGATATTAAAAAAATAATGATAGTTATAACATTGACCTAATTTAAAATTTCATTAACAAACACTAATTCTATTAATTAATGTCATACCTCTCTCATGTAATATATGATAATTTATATGTATAGGTGCATTTAAAAAAAAACATAGATTGTCTATATAGGCATGAGTTATGCATAGATTGTTCCCTAAGTTTGTATTATAAATTCAAAATATAAAACATGTTAATTAAAATTTCACTTGTTTATAATTTGGGTAAATTATAAATTAGGTAACTATGGTACGCCCGATTCTCCCATTAATACTATGTGATTTTCCCAGTTTGGATAAGTAAAGTTTTCTCTCATATAGCATTTCAACTTTGAATGGTTAATGTGAAAATAATAAGTGAACCAATGTTTTCGAAGTTTGCCTAATTTTATATTTCATTATTGCTAAGTTTTGATTTATACAATCTTTAAATAAATTATTTCTCCTGTACTTTAATGATTATAAAATTTTTCTTTAATTACATTTTAGATTTAATTTTATAGTCAGTTAATATAGATGTTAATAGACCAAAAAGGGAAAAAAATTGGAGTCCTTCCAAATGTAATTTCGATATACTATTCTTTGTATGCACATATTTATGAGGACCTTTAAATTGATTGAATATCAAGTAGGGGTGAGCAGATTGACCCGTATAAACCAACCCACCCGCAGCCGCGGGCTGGGTTGGTTCGAGCTCGCGGGTTGATTTGGGTAAAATTTTTTCAGCCCACATGTCTCCGGGTTGGGTTGCGGGCTCAGAGTTTGTGAACCCAACCCAACCGGCGAGCCCGCATATATATAATAATAATAATAATTTTTTTTACTAATTTCCCTATAATAAGCACATTTCCCTAATCTCATTTTCTCAATTTCTCTCTCTCACCTTCACCACTCTTCTCCTCAACACAGCCACCTTCACCACTCTTCTCCTCAACACAGCCGCTACTCTACTTCAATCCCAAATCGACCACCACCCACAATCACCATCGCAAAATCGTGACTTTCCATGTCGCGCCTAGTTGTCGAACATCGTTGTCGTCGATTTCGACTTCCTCTCTCATCCAGCGATTTCGACTTTCTTTCTCGGCCAACGATCTCGACTTGCTTTCTCGACGTCAATCCTCAATTGTTGGCTAATCATGTCACGACCCCCAATCTGTGAGAGTACGTGACCGGCACAGACATGAACTTATCCCATGCTGTAAGCCTACCCACAGTTAATCAATATCAAAAGTATAACATCTACCTGATAGTCCACAATATATAGGCATACTTAGCAATACATAGACATTCATAATATTATCATTCACATACATACTTTGTCAATCAATCAATTTAGAGAACCATAACTCAAAGCAAACGTTGTCTCGTAATATTAAATGGAAATGCAATCCTACAAAATAATAATGCACAACCCCGAATCCTCTCCCTAAGTGCTAGTGGAGCTAACAGTCTAGATTTCAATATATCTTTACACAAGACAACATTTTCACATGAACAATGACGTGGCCTCGGAATAGCTCTCTCTCGGAGCGGGGGTTGACACTTGACAGACACCTGTAACTGAAAAATATTAAGCGTGGGGTGAGTCGAAACTCAGTGAGCGGCTAACCCATCCCAGTCGTGGTGTAGGGCACCACCACGTAGGGAGAGGGGTCACCAACCAATTCAACAGTCGTCAACAATGAATAATTTACTATAACATTCATTTAACTAAAATAATCCAAATTAGTACAATAATTAAAACATGTACCATAATAACAATACAACAAACAACTCAACCATGGGCAAACTGGTAAACTTTGAAAAGAATATAAAATACAAGAGCAATCATGAATTCAAGACAATTTTATGAAATTAAGAGGTTATAAGAAAACGTACTTTGAGAGTTCATTTGGAAGAAAAATAAAGTTTAGTAGAGGTGTCAAAAGTTTTATGTTTTCTTAAAATAAAGTTTGAGAACAGAAAACCAATTATAAAATCTTCCTGTTTTTTTTTTTTAAAAAAAAATATTTAAATCACTCAAAACTCATAATCCAAAAGGCTTTAATAAATACATTCTTTAAAACCATGGCACAAGAATAGAACTCACGAGGGAATTGAAAATTGGGTAAAACCATCTTGATGTTTAAAATATAAATTTCCTTCCTTTCAAACTTTTAGAGACACTAAGAATTAAGCTTTGGAAAAGTTGTTTTAACAAAAGTAATCTTGTAGGAAAATGACTTCATAGAAACACCATTTGAAAGTGCAATCTCCTTTGTTCAAAGTGAAGGTCTGTACTGAAGGTTTCTTCCCGTAGTATATACAACAAACAGTAATAGTCAAATAAAATCATTCGAGTATCATCGATATTGGTACAGTAATATACAAACATCAATTCATAACCAATTTAACTTTCAATGCAATTAAATATAATATATATCACCAATTGGCTGGGCGTTACGTATCGCCGTCCCCAGCTCTCATATTTTTGTTTCATTTTCCCCGCCTGGGCGTTACGTATCGCCGTCCCCAGGGATTTCCCATTTCCATATCTGTTTTCCTTTCCCACTTGGGCGTTACGTATCGCCGTCCCCAAGGGGTTCCTCGTATCCATATCAACCTGGGCGTTACGTACCGCCGTCCCCAGGGGTTCTCATTCATACACAAACACAAAACACAAACACAAACGCAAATACAAGCACAAGCACAAGCATAAGCATAAGCACAAGCACCAACACAAGCACAAGCACTAGCACAAGCACAACCACAAGCACAACCAAATTTAGTCAACCCAAGATATAAAACACTCAAATAAAAATTAAATACAATCACCAACATCATTCAACATTTTAAGTAAACAAAATAAGATACACAACCAGAATTCCACAATTTCCTTCAAGTCAGCTCGATCAAGGACTTTATGCATTGGATATCAATCATATAATTTGTTCCTTCACCATTACAAGATAGAATCAAACATAGTTATTATTCACCACAATCAATCTCACATTGTCAGTTTAATATATTCAATCGTCTGTCTCAACTCATCACTGGGAGTAATTAGTTTAATATATTCAATCGTCTGTCTCAACTCATCACTGGGGGTAATTAACCGTACACATCTGTTTCACAACCAAATCATATAATCAGTAACATTGCATTACTAGCGCCAATTCTAAATCAATTCAATCATATATACTTACTTTAACATGTGTTGGAATTTGTATACAAGAATATTCACCATTCAAGTCACATAATAGTAACATCAGTCTCATAATCATACATATGAAACAAACTATTATAATATGAATGCCAACAATTCCTTTACTTTAACTTGTTCGCCTAATCTCAAATTCGCATATGAAATCAATCTCCAAGCATGTTTTCACAATTCATAGTTACACATTGATTCAAGCAATTCATTCACGCTCAAGGATACCATATTTATAATCACACAAACCCTCAACGAGACAAAGATAAGAAAGCCACTCACCTGGTTACAAAGGATAGATAATTACACCCTTAGGCTTTCCGACCAACGATCAGTGTAGGCGAATCTATAAACATATTCAACAATAAGGATTCAATCACACAATTCAAGAATTGACCTTCACATGACCCGAAGGTCTAACTCTTCACAAAGCTAAAGATAGACTATCACAAGACACCCACCTTCTAACACTCATTCTAGCCCTTAGCCACACTCACCAAGGGTCCTAGCACCTAACCAAGAGACTTGGGTATAAATTTGGGAGCTTTAACAATGCTTTGAAATCGTAAGTTCAAGATAATTTCACAATCAAGTTTCAAGGTCAATGCCATAACCCAATCTCACAATTCGTTCACTTCCTTTCCTTTCAAGTTAAACTTACATATATTGATTCCAACATTTCAAATTCAAAATTATTGTTTCAAAAATCTCCATAATTCTAAAACATTCCAATTAGTTAATCAAAACCATCAAAGTTATCAAATTCGCCCTTAGGGACCAAATTGAAACTTTAAATATTCATACACGATAACCAAATTTCAAAATATTCACTCTAAATTCAAAATAATGCATTAGAACTCATTTCTAATATCCAATGAACTCATCCAAACTAACAATTTTAAGAAAACATGGAGATTTGATCAACAACCCCAAAATTTCAAAATTTTCGTCACTTTTGAACCCTAGAGTCAAAACAGTCCCAAAACTCAACTTTATGGAGTTTTAATAGCTTCTAGAGGTACCCAACATGATATACTATCTTCAAATGGTCCATTCCAACAAGGAATATCAAGAAAAATGAAGAATTTGATGATTTTCGGGTATACCTTCATTTTGGCCGAAAATGATGTTTGGAGTTATTTACCCAAGCTTGTGTGACTTCCAAAATGGCTATGGAGGTTGGGAGAATGAAGTGTAAAGCTCAATGATTAAGCTAACATCAAGGAATTTGAGTTATATCAGCGAAAATTCATACCTCCAAGAGTGAAGGACCAAAAGAGATGAAAAGAATGCAAAACATCACCTAGAGAAGATGGGGAGATGGTGAGCGGCAGCGGTGGCTGGACAGTGGTCGCCGGCGTCTTCCGGTCGGCCAGAGGTGGTCGTCGGTGGTGGTAGCGGTGGTGGATGGCAGCTGGAGTTGAGTGAGGGAGAGAATGGGAGGAAGCCGCGAGAGACAAGAATGAGGAGAAAGGGTCGCTCGTTTTTTTTTTCTTTTAGAAGGCTGAATGGTCTTATGTGCACTCTGAAATGTCAGGAAATTTCTAGCAATTGAAGTTCCAAGTTCAAGGCTAAAATTATTGTTTTACCCCCCAAAAAATTGATTATATCGAAACAGTCCTAAAAACGTGAAATTTTAAAAAATGGAATTTTTCAACAAAATTTATATTGTTGGTTCCCTTTCGAAGAGTGGATTCCAAATATGAAATTTATTTTTAAAAACTCCATCTCTAACATGTCCCGTTTCTTACTCAAATGTGTTTTATCGCAGTACCATGATAAAAGTCAAATACAATTTTAAACTCCGTTTTCTCCCAAATTTTTACCACAAGCCAAACAAAATATGGGGATTTCAAATGTACAGTCGAAATTCTAAGTTACTGAATTTACTAATTTCTAAAAAATCCTAATCTAAAACGCGAAGAGCCTCCAACACTATTCTAGTCTCTTCCAAAACTCTATTCTAAAATTCTGGGATCTCACAAATCACGTGTGTTGGTAGTCACCGATGTCTCTCTTACATTGATAATCACCAGTGTTGCTAGTGTCGGTGTTGCTAGTTGTCGGCGTTAACGTTTTTTCTTTGAAGTTATGCTCTGTTTCTCTTGTTTCTCTCCCATGAATCTGTGATCTATCTTTGTTTCTTGGGACTTCTAAGTTTCAAGAAATTTAGGAGTTAGATTGAGGCATGGAAGTCTAAAAGTTGAAAGGATGTGTTATTTTGTTTAAAGAATGTTATTTTGTTGTATTTGATCTGTAGATGGAGCAAAGTTTGACGAATTTTCGTTATGAGGTTTTAATTTTGCAGTGCAAGCATATCTTTTCAAAAAAAAAAACTCAGCCCGTGGGTTCAACCCAACCCAACCCAAACCGCAGATTGATGTGCGGGTTGGGCTGGAATTTTACCTCAACCTGCCCCAACCCAGCCCGTTCTCAGCCATAATATCAAGTCATATTTTCTCACTGATCTTGCAGTTAAGTCTTCATATGAATCTTGGACTACCTCATTTTCACACCATATTTGTGATACCATATAATTATAGAGTGTAAATTAATAATATTGGTATTTAAAATTAGAGTGTAAGTTAATATTTTTGGTCTTCAAAATACAATAAATTAATTAAAAATTATTATTATTTATTAATTTATAAAACGACATTTCGTCTCTGAGGCCCGAATGAGATTAATCTTTGCTTAGACCGTTACATGGATAGACGGGGGATACTCATGACTTAACCAAAAAAAAACTTCAAAGTATCATATTTTAAGTACTTTAAGATTTTATCTCATGAATAGTGTTTCGGTTATAAGTTACACGTCGCTTATCATTGTTGGAATGATAATGATAAGTTACACGGCGTTTCTTGGCAGTGACAACGACGTTTCTTGGCAGCGGCAACGGCGTTTCTTCGTACAAGCTAAGCACTGAGAACGGCGAGAGAAGTGAGAAATTTTGAAGAGTTCAGCGAAAATTGTGAAGACAGAACGACGCGGGTAGATGAAAAGCAGGGGCATATGTTAAACTTTTTAATTTTTTAAAAATAAATAAATAATTAATAAAT
>QANZ01044703.1:0-10068 GCA_003254925.1 Chamaecrista fasciculata
TCTGAATGGTCCATGTTAGAATAACGACTTAAATCATATGAAATAAAATTTTGGGGATCGAAAGAGAGCAAATGTAAAAGTTCGAGGACCAAAATAGAACAAAAAAACAATTTGAGGACTAAAATAAAACTTATCCCACAATTTAAGAACTACAATAAATATTTGATCTTAATATATTGGTCCCCCTAAAAATAATTTTGGCTCCGCCCCTACCTGTACTTAGTTCTGAGTTATGGCATACTGATATTGTTTTTTCTTCATCCTCTATTGAGGCTTGTACGGTTTGCCATAAGGCAAAGCAATAAAGAGTAAGTTTTCCCGTTCTCATACTGCTTCTCTTTTCCAACTTATACATGATGATTTATGGGGACTATATAGAAAGGATCATCTTAATATGACATCTTATGTTCTTACATTGATAGAAGAATTCTCTATGGAGCTACTTGGACTTTTCTTATTAAAAATAAAACTAAAGCATTTTTTGTGTTAAAGAATTTTTTCCATATGGTGCAAACTCAATTCGATGTTAAAGTTAAAACTTTGTGGATTGATAATGGTACTGAATTTGTCAAAAAGAATTGTGCATATATAGGTAGTTGATTTTGGGATAATGCATAATAAAACCTGTAATTATACACCACAACAAAACAATGTCATGATGAGGAGGCATAAGCATCTTCTTCAAGTTGTCGAGGCCTTAATGTTCAAATCAGGTTTACTAATTAAATTTTGGGAAGAAAGTATTTTAACCGCAACTTTTAGTATTAATAGAAAAGTCCTTATGAGGTTTTATATGGTAGACCACCAAATTATAATAGGCTGAGATCTTTTGGATGTCTTTGTTTTGCAACAAATACTCATCCTATAAAAGATAAGTTTTCTCCTAGATCTTTTAAGCGTGTCTTTGTAGGTGATAGTTCAGGTCAGAAAGCATACAAATTATTTGAATTTGGAATATGAAAAATTGATTATGTCAAGATATGTTATTTTTGTGAAGATCAATTTCATTTCTTTAAACATGTTGAAGTTGATATGCCCATACTACCCGTGTCTATTTTGCCTACTGAATCTGATGAAGCTAAATATGTTAAAATGGAAAAATGGTGTTACCAAAAAAAAAAGAAAAATACTACCTCTACTAATGATTTAACTACTACAACTCGTGTAGAAACATATTTAAATGATTCACATTTTATTCAAACATCTACTGAATTTTTCAAAAAAAATACAAAAACACCTACTGATTTACCAATTCAAGAAGTTGCAACACAACCTTTGTCTACTGATTAGACCTGCTCATGGACCCTATGGACTACTTGGCCAAGTCTATAATCAACTACTCATTAAATAAAAGAAAACTTGGGCCTAGAAATAAGACATACGCATAAAATACACAAGTCTATAAAATAGCCCAATTATTACTCAAGTATTACTTGAGACTAACCAAATTAGTAAAATAACTTAGTCCCTAAACCCTAGTTTGTCCATCACTACCAATTTCTCTCGTTCTGATTCTTCTATGAGGTTAATTTCATTTTGATCCTCAAGTTATTTTTTGTTCTGTTTTGGTCCTCAAAGTAGGATTTAGTTTATTTTTTGTTCTCTCTTCATTTCACAAAATTTTTGCAATTTAGTCCATATTTAAATTGTAACAGTCCCAATGATAGAAAAAATTAAATTCAGATCAGTCCCCATAGATGAAATTTAGCCACAAATTAGTCCGAACGTGCGGAAAATAATTTCAGTACTGTCCAAAACAGTCCAAGAAAGTATAGATCGGTGCAGACATGCAAAAAACAATTTCAGTTCAGTAAAAAAAATCCATAAAATTACAGATTGGTGCAGACATACAGAAAATAATTTCAGTTCAGTCCAGAAAATTACAAATTGGTGCAGACATGCAGAAAATAATTTCAGTTCAATCCAAAATAGTCCAGAAAATGGAATATTAGTGGTGATCTTTTCTGAGTAGAATATCATTAAAACGTTTTGCAAAATGAGCCACCTAATCAAATATAAATGTTGCAAAACGGTCCTTAATAACAAGATCCACAAACATGCCTCTGTTCTTGCTATTTACTGCAAGGCTTTCCCCACCTTGACAAAGCTCAATTACTTTTTTAATTCCAAATTCCTTCTCTTCTCTAATAAAGGTAAGGCCTAAATTAAGCATCTGAATCAATGATGTCATCATCCATTTCCAATATTTTCTTACAACTATTATAAAATTGAGGATATGTTTCTTCTATATATCTTGTAAAGTAATGGACTTTCCAAGTGACTAAAACACACGATCAAGAACAATATCCACTTGTATTTTATGCTTCAAAGCTAATGCCATCCCCATTTCAAGAGAAAGCAAGAGGCCTGCACGCATGAGGATATAACAAAACATTGGATTGCAATAGCCCTACACAAAACATAATTCAATAATCATAATCATATATATATATATTGAAATCACAATAATTGAAACATTATCTCTAATAAAATAATATTGAAGTAAAAATAAACTTTAATATATAAATAAAACTTTGGGAAAAGGAATATACTCACAATTGAAACACAAGGTATGTATTTGGTGCATCATTGATTTGAGGATATGATAATATACACTCATTCAACGTATAATGATTAGGAGGAAGAGGAGAGTATATGGTTTTGGAGCAAGAGGCTAAGGGTGAAAGTAATTTGGAGTGAGAAAACATAGCTTGGTTGAGACATGTATATATGTTGATGCGAAATTGATGATCATGGGGGACCATATTTATACTTGACTCTACATTGAACGGATATAGTCAATTAATGTATGTAATTAAATCCTGGAATTAATGTATGTAATTAAAGCCTGGTTAACATTAATACTTGACTATACATTAATTGAAGGGCTATAGACAATTAATGTATGTAATTAAAGCCTGGTTATTGTGGTCAATGACATCAAGTTTTTTTTGAATAGCATTCCTTCAAGTAAGGTGTTGTGGGCTAGTAAGTCTTCTAACAAGGCCGTCGATTGGCTGGCCAAGTATTCTTTAAAGGGAATGAGTCGTTTTGAGTGGGCGTCTGGGCCCCCATCCTCCTTTCTTGCCATCATCTCTGCTGATTTTGATGTGCATAGGAGTGGAATTGTATGATTTCAGCTTTTACTTAGTCTAGCTTTTTTGCGTTGGCTTTCTTTATTGATTTTTATTGTTGCCTTTTATTTCATTTTTGTTCTCTTCGCTGGTTTTTGTAGCCTCTCTCGTACTGAGATTTTTTGTGTTTTGTCTTGTTTTGGGCCTGCCTTGGCTGGGCTTTTGTTTATTGAAGTATCATTTCAGGCTAAAAAAGAATATTTATACTTGTTTCTAAGGATACTTATTTATTTATTTAACTCGATCAAATAAATGTCCTACTTCAATTAAGAAGATTATTAAATTCAAATCATAAATTTTTGTAATAACTCATTAACCTAATAAGTATTGACTTAGAAGGTAATTAATTACATACATTAATTTCTAGGATTTTGTTGCATGATCCAAGATTTAAAATCATTTAATGTTAACTGAAGGGGTATAGTCAAGTAATAAGGGACTGTTTGGTACACTGATTATTTTTCATTCTCATAAATCATATTTTTTGAAATGTGATTTTCAAGAATATAAAACTATTTATTTGTATGAGTTAAAAGAGTCATATGATTATTTTGCAATATTTCCAAGAATGTTACAATATTTTTTTTTTAGTTCAACTTTGTTAATCCTAGAAATGTTTAATATTTTTTCAAATATGACATTGATTTTCTTTCATTCTCAACTAATAGCTTATCAAATGTATAAATTCTCCAAAAACAATTCATGAGAATCTTTTTTCAAAGAAAAAATATATATTAAGGTATATTATTTTTCTTTCAACTTAGTGAACTTGTTTAACATCAAATACAATTTTTCTTGGGTAGTATTTCACAATATTGGCATTTAAAATAAGAGACTTTTAAATTGAGGTTTTAATATTGATAATGATTGTGAAATAAACTTGTGATTAATAATGACTTTTGTAATAACAAGGTTCCTTATTTGTATGGGATTCAATTTCCTTTGATTTTATTTATTCGATAATTACATTACTATTAAGATAGTTACATGCAGGACATGAATATATTTCAATTTTTTGTGGTACTATTGAGAGGTACAAGCTACGCGACTAGTGGCAAAAATTTACTAACTCTTTTAGGGTAGATATAAAAAGGATGTTTTTTCAACACTATTGGACATGGATTATATCAAGAATTTGAAAGTTTTTTCGTAAAAACATTGAAAGGAACATATTTTGGTAATTGAATAAATTGGTTATGCATTAAGAATATAATATATGGATAGATGGTTTGGCATCTAGAAACATAAAAATATAATGAGTAACGGGTAAGAAAAGAAAAAAAAAATATAGTACATAAAAGTAAATATACCAATGTTGTTGTTTAGTTTAATTAAAGTCATAGTTTGATTAGTCGTAGTACGACTAGTCGTTGTTTTAAGTAATTGTAGTTTGACTAGTCTTTGTTTTAAATAAACGTAGTTTAACTAATCATTGCTTTAAATAGTCGTAGTTTAACTAGTTGTTTTAAAAATATTCATTTTTTCTTTTCTTACCCATTGATTAGTCATTACATTTTTATGTTTCTAGATGCCAAGCCATCTTAATTATAATATCCATATATAGTACATAAATGTACCAATGTCGTTGTTTAGTTTAATTAAAGTCATAGCTTGATTAGTCGTAGTTCGATTAGTTGTTTTTTTTTAAATAATCGTATTTTAACCAATGGTTGTTTTAAATAGTCGTAGTTTAACTCGTCGTTATTTTAAATGTATCCATCTATAAATAAGTGTTCTAACCACCAAGCAATTCGAAATTCTCACTATTAAAAGATATCATAGGTTTTGAGAAAAATCATTGAGGAAGAAGATGAGGAGGAAGAGGATGATGGTCCAAGGACAATGGATATATATTGACAAATTATCTATTTCTACCAAATCAATGATTTACCAAAGGTATCTATCAATATATATAAGTCAATGGGTATTTCATATATTTTCTATTTCTTGCTTCTAATGTGTAAAATTCTCATTTTTTATAGATGTTGTGCAAATAAGAGACAGCTTAATTTGGGTCTTTTATGCTTACCAAAAACAAAATTGGTTAGTTTATACATTTTCATTATAAAAATATTTATTATATGTGTATAAAATCCAGTGTGATAATCAAAATATTAATATCTTTCTCTCACACTTAGTCATTATCTAATGAAACACATTATATTATTATAAATCATACATATGTAACACAATTGATAAATAAACTAGTATTTGACGGCCTTATTTTATATATATGTTTTACAGTGATATTGCTGTCCAAAAGCTGTATGCAAGAAGTGTTATGCTACCTCTGAATTTTCTATTATTAAAGGTGAAAAAGGAATTGTTGGGATCTAGTTTTGATTATTGAAAACAATTTGGAGACGGAAGACTCTGGGAGGAAAAAATTAGCTTGACTGACAGAGAAACATATGAAGGTCTATTCAAGGAATATTGGGATATCATTAAAGAAAATGAAGGTCTGACTAGTGTTGATATCTATGCTGCTCAAACCAAGACTCAAAAGGGTAAAAATTCTATTCATCATAGAAGATTTAGTGAAAGTAATGAAGATGAAGATTAAGGTGAAGATAAAGTCATCAACTTGACATCAGATAATAGTGGTACATATGATACATCTGATCGTAAACCAATGACCAAAAAATGTAAGTGGTCCAACTTGATATTAGATACTTGTGATACACGTAAGCCAGTGACAAAAAAAAAAGTTTAATTTGTTGCGCGTATTGTATGAATATGAAAAAGGAAATATGATGATGAGTACCAATTGAGGGGTTGAAGAAAGTGAATGAAGCATATACATTGATAAAGTCAATGATAAATTGAGAATTGGCCCAAAAACAAATGATAAATTGAGTGAATAGTAGATCAAGATGAAAGAAAGAGAAGATAAAGACACAAAGAAATAATTAATTAAGAAAATGAATAATGAAAGATTGCAAAAAGTTAATATCATTGATTATAAGAGATATTTAAATTTAAGAGGAATGTTGGAAATAATAATTTTAAAATATTTATGAGTTATGTTATCTATAAATACTCTTGTATCAATTCGTTAATCATCAATGATATTCATTCTTTCCTTTCACTTTACATTTGTTACAAGACAAATGACTTAAAAAACAGATAATTATATCAAAATGTAAAAGACACATCACATATGATTTCATTTTATTCTTTTTTAAGTATAACAATATTAGTAAAGTTTCATGCCATCCAGGAAAAAAAAAGTTTAATATTTTATATTGGTCAAAACCTCAAATTGGTCCTAAATGTATGGGGTAAATTTCAGTTTGGTTCTAAATGTTTTATTTGTTTCAGATTAGTTCTAAATATTATATATCATAATTTCTCAAATTGGTTCTAAACTTACCTTCGGAACACAATTTGACGTCATTTGTTAATAGTTTCAACTGAACAAAAAACAAAATTCAAAAGTTAATATATAATTTCAAACTCATCATGTTCCGACTTGAAATGAGAGATATATGACAAACTTTACTAGTTTAACTATTAGATATATAAGTGACTAACTTTCGAGAGCTAATTTGATCTTGCTTGTTGACAATCCCAACTGGATGCTTTGTCAGAAATAACTCCTAACTCATAATTCATTGCATTTGAATTTCAAATGAGAGAAATGTCATTAATTTAGGACCAATTTGAGAAATTATACAAACATATAATACCAATCTGAATCAAATGAAACATTTATTATGAATTTAAAATTTATCCTATACATCTAGGATCAATTTGAGGGTTTGACCTTTTATATTTTATTGGCCAAAGACCCGAAATCCTATTTTGTCTCTAAAGAAAACCCAGAAGCGCTCTTTGCTTCCCATTGTTGCTTCAAACAAAACATAGCAGGTGTTGCCTTCACCGTCGAAGACTTCAACACCGCTTTGGACAAGTAAAGGCTTCGACTCTGAAATTGGGACGAAGACCGGTGAAACTTTTTGAAAATTCAAAGAATTATAAAAGAACGAAAAAAATTTAAGGGATCAAAACGAAACTTTGAACAAATTTGAGGGACCAAAACAAGACTTTCACCTATTTTATAAGATCGAAACCTCCAATTTGTAGTAGCATCAATAATGTGTTAGGTCGTTAGGATCGATTGAGCTTGGATAAATAAATTGATTAGAACTTGGTTGCGATGGATCTAACAGTGACTATTTAAGCAAAGGCTTGAACCCAAGGGAAATTAAAGTACATAATTAGAGTCATGCCTCTAGGCAGTGTCTACCTTTTTTAGGCGTTAAGTGCAGTGTCTCCTTATGATAAAGCATCAATAAGAATTTAACATATATCATAAGCATACCAAAATGGCTTGATTGCTGATTGGATTAATTCGTTAATGAAATTGACGGTGACTTAACAGAAGAGGCTTTTGTGCACAAAATGAGCAGTTTAGGGGTTGTTTTGTAACGCTTGAAACATTAGGGAGGTAAATCGCACTTGACCCAAATTTCAAGGGTAATCTGTAATTTAGCCTATATAATAGGTTATATTAACCAATTTTCTTACCAACTACGTTGTGACATATTCCAACTTCCAAGGCATACCAAATTCTTCAATGAATTTTTTTTTGGCCTGCATTCTACAATGAATTGAAGCTTCTTTTGTTGGCTTCATATTATTCACCTCTCTTGCTTTTTTTTTTTTGGGCCCGATCTCTTGCTTTGAAGAAAACAAACCAGAATCAAAGTTTTGGGGCCATAATTGACTTTAACTACTTGTTCTTATACATCTGTGTGAAGAAGTCAAACACCAAACACCTCCACATAATTCACTAATATAGCTTAATCTTAGCTTACTATTTGCCATATATTTCTATATACTAGCAGTTAGGGTTCAGAGTGTCTCTCAATAACATTCATAGATCAAACAAATATATAAGAATGCGAAAACCCAGAAAAATAGATGAACAATCCCAACTTGATGCTTTGTCAAAAGTAACTCCTAACTCATAATTCGTTCCATTTGAATTTCAAATAAGAGAAATGTCATTAATTTAGGACCAATTTGAAAAATTATGTAAACATATAATACCAATCTGAATCAAATGAAACATCTATGATCAATTTAATTTGGGACTAGAAAATATGGGGAACCTACTTGCATTGTAACCATAATTCAAAAGTTACTAGACAAGTTGAACAAAGGGGTATATAATAAAAATGGAAAATCTTTATGTCGATGATTTCATACGAAAATGGAGAATCCGAAGATGCAGACACAGAGGGATTCAACGTCCAGGATGGCCTGGCTTGTGTAGGATTGGAAGGGAAGGAAGGCCTACATACATACATATATATATATATATATATATAATCAGAAAATAAATAAATAAATAAATAAATAAGGTCATTCTGACTCAAATTTGGCAAGAAAAGAGTGATTAGTGATTAATTGAAATTAAAGAGTGAGTACCAAGAAGGAACAACAGCAGGAAGATGCAGTGATGGTATCATCGGACAAAAACATTTGGTGTATCATTGATTTGATAATATGATAATATATACTCATCAATGTATAATGATTAGAAAAAGGAGAGTATATAGTTTTGGAGCAAGAGGCCATAAGGATGAGAATAATTTGGAGTAAGAAAACATAGATTGGTTGAGACATGTATATATGTTGATGTGAAATTAATCGTCAGGAGGATCATATTTATACTTGACTAAACATTGAAAGGGTATAGTCAATTAATGTATGTAATTAAATCCTGGAATTAATGTATGTAATTAAGCCTGGTTAACATTAATACTTGACTATATATACATTAATTGAAGGGGTATAGTCAATTAATGAATGTAATTAAAGTCCGGTTAACATTAATACTTGACTATACATTAATTGAAAGGGTATAGTCAATTAATGTATGTAATTAAACCTGGTAAATGTTAATTGAAGGGGTATAGTCAAGTAATTTGGAGTGAGAAAACGTAGTTTGGTTAATGTCGTGAATTTGCCCTCTTCAGTTGTGGACTCGAGGTGCATTCATGTGGTCAATGACATCAAGTTTTTGCTTAATAGCATTCATTTGAGTAAGGTGTTGTGGGCTAGTAGGTCTTCTAACAAGGCCGCCAATTAGCTAGCCAAATATGCTTTAAAGGGGATGAGTCGTTTTGATTGGGCATCTGACCCCCAAAAAAGTTTAATATTTTATATCGGTCAAAACCTCAAATTGGTCCTAAATGTAGGGTAAATTTCAGATTGATTCTAGATGTTTTATTTGTTTCAGATTAGTTCTACATATTATATATGATAATTTCTCAAATTGGTTCTAAACTTACCTTCGGAACACAATTTGACGTCATTTGTTAATAGTTTCAACTAAACAAAAAAAATTAAAAAATTAACACATAATTTCAAACTCGTCATGTTCAACTTGAAATGAGAAAAATATGACAAATTTTACTAGTTTAACTATCAGATATATAAGTGACTCACTTTCGCGAGCCAATTTGGGGTGTGTTTGGATTAGAAGTAGGTAATGAAATGATGATTTTATGTAATGAAATGGTAATGAAAAAATTATGTAATGAAAATGTAATGAAAATGGTGTTTGGATTAGTTTGAGATGTAATGAAAAAAATAGAATGTGAAATTATGAAAAAGGGTATGTAATGATTGTGGTTGGTTGAAATAAATATATGGGTTTTTTTAAATTGTATAGGGGTAAAATTGATAATTGATAATGGAAATAGATAGAAATAAAAAAAATAATATTTTGACTTTTTAGTTGTGGTGGTTATGAAATGAAATGGTAATGAAATTGTCTTGGAATTTGTGCTAGATGTGAATATTTGTAATGAAGGTTGGAGTAGTATTATGTAATGAAATGAAAGGACCAAAATGTAAATAACATGAAAATTTTTAAAAACCTACCATTTGGTCTATGATTTTATATAAATTGAACGAATCG
>QANZ01044703.1:10511-26644 GCA_003254925.1 Chamaecrista fasciculata
GAGAGAGAGAGAGGTGAATAAGAAAAAGAGAAAGAAAAAAGAAAAAATGATGAGTGGAGAGAGAAAGTTGTAAGTGTAATAAATGAGGGTATTAAAAATTACTATTTTGCTAAATAGTTTTTTTATATTTGTATTAGAGTATAGGTAATTATAGGTATTTGAGTAGGGGTATGTTAGTAATTGGATATGAAATATGTAATGAAATGAGTTTGTAATGAAGTGATATTTTTGTAATGACTTTATAATTGAAAAAGTAGCTTAAGTTATTTAATGAAAATGGGATAATGAAATTATAATAAATTTATATCGATAAACCAAACACACCCTTGATCTCGCGAGCCAAATTTTACTATTTTGTCTCTAGAGAAAACCCAGAAGCGCTCTGTGCTTCCCATTGTCGCTTCAGACGAAACATGGAAGGTGTGTCCTTCACCGTCGAAGACTTCTTCGACGCAGCTTTGGACAAGTAATGGCTTCGACTCTGAAATCGCTTCAGTGTTTCTAATATTTGCACTATCTATCTTCTTCTTCTTCTTCTTCTTCTTCTTCTTCTTCTTCTTCTTCTTCTTCTTCTTCTGGGCTTTTCACCGGCGGCCGGCGGACGGCGGAGGTGGAGATGATGGCCGTTGTGAAGGATCGGAGATTTGAGAAGAAGAAGAAATCAATTTCACTGTGTAGTGTTGTTTTTTTTTTTTTTTGAAATTGATTGAAATTTCGATTTAATTCTTTTTTTTTCTTATATTTTGATCTTAGGTCAAAGTACAAATTTGGTCCTATATTTTTTGTTCAGTTCTCAAATTGGTATCATATCTTTTTTTGTTGCACTTTTGGTCCCATATCTTTGGGCTAGTTTCCAATTCGATCTCATATCTTTTTTTTGTTGCAGACATGGACTCTATCTTTGGGTATTGATCCTATATCTTTGTGTTAAATGCAAAAGTGACCCATATCTTTGTAAAAATATCAAGTAACAGTTGATTCTTTTGCAGAGATATAAAACTAAATTGAGTAATTAGCAAAAGATATGGACCAAATTTTTACTTTTACCTTGATCTTATTATATGAGAAAAAGAACCTTAATATAGAAAAATAAAACTTTAAGAGATTAAAGTTAGTTTTTTCTTCTTATTTTTAACAAAAAAAGTAGATGAAAAAGAATTTTGGACTAACCGTTGAACTTTTTGAAAACTAAAGGAATAAAGAAGGAACGAAAAAAACTTGAGGAACTAAAACGGAACTTTGAACAAATTTGAGGGACCAAAATAGGACTTTGGCCTATTTTATAAAGGTCAAAACCTCAAATTTGGAGTAGCATCAGTGATGTGTTAGGATCGATTGATCTTCATTATTGGATAGATGAAGTGACTAGGACTTGGTTGCGATGGATCAAAGTTGTGTGGCCATAATTGACTTTAACTACTTGTTCTTATACATCTCTGTGTGAAGAAGTCAAACACCAAACTCCTCCGCATAATTCACTAGAATAGCTTAATCTTAACTCACTATTTGCCATATCTTTCTATATACTATCATGGCTGGAGCTTTGGTTTGTGGTGCTGTTCTCTCTGCCTTCCTTCAGAGGTGGCTTTTGACAGAGTGGCATCTCCTGATATTCTAGATTACTTCCGAGATTCAAAGCTTGAAGAGATTTTGGTGAAGAAGTTGAAGATCATTTTGTTATCCATCAACACTGTGATTGATGATGGTCAGGAAAAGCAATTCAATGATCCAAATGTTAAAGCCTGGCTTGATGAGGTCAAGGATGTTGTGTACCAAGCTGAGGATGTGTTGGATGAGATTGACTATGAGCTCATCAAAAGGATGCTTCTGGAGGCTGAGTCTGAAACCATTCTTGCTATCAAGGTACGCTACTTATTCAGTTCTTCGGTTAGATCGTTTAACAAGAAAATCGAATCAAGGATGAAACAAGTCCTTGAAATCCTAGAATTTCTTGAAAGTAGAAAGATTGTGCTAGGATTGAAAGAGGGCAGGGGTGGTACTGGTGTTGATGTTGGACCAGTGAGAAGGTTTCAAACAACATCTTTGGTGGATGAAGCTGGAATTTTTGGTAGAGATGGTGACAAAGAAATGATCATTAAGTGGTTGCAATCTGACAATCATAAGGGGAGTGATCACTTTTCTGTGATTTCTATAGTGGGTATGGGTGGGTTGGGAAAGACCACTCTTGACCCCAAAAAAAATTTAGTTTTTATTTTAGTCCTTTGATAATATGTATTCAGGGATCTAGTTTTTAATTTTCTGAAAACTTTTTGCGGTCAATATGTAAATTTTGCAAAATTTGTTATGGTTAAAATTACAAAATAGCTCCCAAGGGTACCAAAATGTTAATGGAAAATACCACAGGATATCAAAGTGTCAGGTTTCAAACCACTGGGTACCAAAGTAAAATAGAGTCAAACTACAAAGTACTAAAGTATAATTTACCTTAAAATGAAAGCATTTCTGATTCGAGCTTCAAATTAAAAACAATTTAATATTTGAATCATTCAAAGATATTATGACATACAAAATCAAATATTGTCATTGCTGAATTTGCAGGATTTATCGATGCTCCTCCTAAGCTTGCCAAAATGGGGAAGAATGGAAAAACCTCACATCCTCTGAAAGCGGATTGAATGATGATAAACTAGCCTCCAACCCGCGCGATGCGCGGGGCTTCAAGCCAGCAGATGCCTAAATAAAAAAAAAAATAATCTGAAAATGAGGAAGGAGATAGAAAAATAATAAAAGTTAACTCATAGTTAATTGAAAATAAAAAAGATAGTCTTTGTTAAGGAAGGGCCTTAATGTTCCAATCATGTTTACCAATTAAATTTTGGGGAGAAAGTATTTTAAATGCAACTTTTAATATTAATAGAAATGTCCTTATGAGGTTTTATATGGTAGACCATCAAACTGTAATAGGTTGAGATCTTTTGGAAGCCTTTGTTTTGCAACAAATACTCATCCTCTAATAGATAAGTTTTCTCCTAGATCTTTTAAGTGTGTCTTTGTAGGTTATAGTTCGGGTCAGAAAGCATACAAATTATTTGATTTTGGAATCTGAAAAATTGATTAGGTCGAGATATGTTATTTTTTATGAAGATCAATTTCATTTCTCTNTCATATCTCTCTCGTTTCAAATTCGAATGCGACGAATTTAAAGCTACGTGTTCCTCTTAACAAATATTTTGAACTTGAAAAGAGAGACGAGAGAAATATGATCAAATTCAATACTTTGGGACCAAAATGAAACATTTTACCAACATTTAGGACTAAAATGAAACATTTGGCCAACATTTAGGACCGATTTGAACATTTTGAAACATAATGGACCAAAATAAACATTAGGGGTATACATTTAGGACCAAAATGATCCTTTAACAAAAAAAAATGGGATTAAATTTACACTTTGGCCTAATAATAATGAGGCAAAAGACCCTTTCGTGCCCTTAACGTTTGAGGTCAGTTTCAGTTATGCCCCTACCGTTTATTTTATGTTAATTATGCCCCCAATGTGAAACGTTGGTGTTAATTATACCCCAACCTCAATTGTTTTGGGCCAAAGTCCTATTTTGGTCCCTCAAGTTTGCTCAAAGTTCTGTTTTGGTCCCTAAAGTCTCCAGCGAACTTTCCAGCAAGATACACAGCGGTCCCGACGACTATGAAAGCTTCTAATCCAAGGTTTTTTTGACCTCCTGAGTTCATCACGACCTCGATTTTGTGAAAAAATGACTGGCAAGCAGCTGAAAAATTACATAGTCGTCGGGGCCAACGTGTATCTCGCAGGAAAGTTCGTCGAAAACTTGAGGGACCCAAATAGGACTTTGGCCAAAAAAAAAAAATTGAGGTTGGGGTATAATTGACACTAACATTGCACATAGGGAGCATAATTGACACAAAACAAATGTTAAAGGCACCTGATCTGAAATGTTAGGAGTAGGGAAGGGTCTTTTGCCTAATAATAATAATAATAATAATAATAATAATAATAAGTGGCCATTGGTAATCTATCAACCTTATAAAAAAATTCTTAAAATTTTACAAATACAATACCACTGGAGAGTGCAGAGCATCGGAAGAAGTTGTTGAATGAGGAATATACAAATACAACTTTGCATTATTTGGAGCACCATGGCTAAAAAATGCCACTTGCCATGTGAAGTACACACTACTACATTGTTTTCCGAGAAGAAATCCCTTGAAATGATTTGACCATAACAGCTATTCGCTTTCACCTTCCTTCATTGCACTTTCTGTTTGCTCTTACTTGCTCTGTTTGAATCCTCTTCTCCTTTTGCTTCCATGGCTGCAGAGTTGGTTGGTGGCGCTATTCTCTCTTCTTTCCTTTCTGTTGCATTTGACAGATCGGCTTCTCGGTACGTTCTGGATTTCTTCCGAGGCAGAAAGCTCGATGAGACGTTGTTGAAGAAGCTCAAAATCATGCTTCTCTCCATCAACACTGTGATTGATGATGCTGAGGTAAAGCAGTTCACTGATCCTAATGTCAAAGCTTGGCTCGATGAGGTCAAAGATTCTGTGTATGATGTTGAGGATGTGTTGGGTGAGATTGATTATGAGCTCATAAGGCGAAAGATGGAGACTGAAACTCAAACCACTGTTGCTTGCAAGGTACGCAACTTCTTCGGTTCTTCTGTTACTTCATTTTACAAGGATGTGGAATCAAGGATGAAACAAGTCCTTGACAGCCTAGAATTTCTTGAAAATAGAAAGATTGTGCTTGGCTTGAAACAACGAACCAATGATCATGGTGTTGGATCTATTAGAAGGGTGCCAACAACATCTTTGGTTGATGAAACTAAAATATGTGGAAGAGATGAAGACAAAGAAATGATCATTGACTGGTTGGGATCTGACAATAATGAGAAAGGTAGTCACTTTTCTGTGATTTCCATTGTGGGTATGGGTGGGTTAGGTAAGACCACTCTTGCCCAGCTTGTTTACAATGATCAGAGGGTGAAGGATGAGTTTGACCTCAAAGTTTGGATGTGTTTCGGATGAATTGGATGTTTTGAGGGTAACGAGAACAATTGTTGAGGCAATCACCGCTTCTAAAGATGACTCTACAGATTTCAATATGCTCCAAATTAAATTGAAGGAGAAATTGAATGGGAAGAAATTTCTGCTTGTTTTGGATGATGTGTGGAATGAGGATTACATGCTATGGGAGACTTTGCAAGCACCTTTTGATTATGGGGTTTTCGGAAGCAAAATCCTTGTAACAACACGAAGTGACATAGTTGCTTCAACCATGCGATATGATCAAATAAAAGACATTCCTTGAAGCTTTTGACAGAGGAAGAAAGCTGGTCGTTGTTCAAGAGATTTGCATTCCGTACTAGAGATGTTCCTTGTTCATACTCTAATCTTGAAGAAGTTGGTAGAAAAATCACTCAAAAGTGCAAAGGGTTGCCTTTGGGATTGAAAACTATTGGAAGTCTCTTGTACGCCAAATCATCTTTAGAGGAATGGATCATGCTATTTTGAAAAGTGAGATATGAGAGGAGGAGAGCAATATCCTACCTTCTTTAAGATTATGGAAATGGATAATGTGCATGCATCATGTCAAGAGTCATTTTCAAGTTTTTTCCCTCCCATTTCTTTAGCTTCTTATTTTTTTTCACCCTAACAGATCAGCTGGTAGTTTTACCCTCTCTTCTGGAACTTGAAAATAGTGAGCATTCACTATTGGAGTATATAAATAACTGCAACTTGCTAAATATTTCTTTTTATACTTATGTATCTAGTTTGTTATTTCAGGCGGACTATATCCAATGTAGATCTATTCGCATATCTCAAGAAGATTCATCTGATGATGTTGATGAGGTTGCTCGAGATAATGCTTGTTGGATTGAGGTCGTCGGTGGTAAGAATAAAAAAGGACGAATATTTAGTATAGGCTCACAGAAAAATACCGTTACAAGTAGCAGTTCTAGTAGGGTTTCACATCAATCAGTGCTACCTTCTGAATTTCAACAAGACATAGAGCATCGTTTGTCAAGTTTACAAATGGAGTTGGCTAAAAAGGATGAACTATTAGCTAAAAACGCTGAACTATTGGCTCAAAAGGATGAACAATTAGCTAAAAATAATGAACAAATACAAGTGGTTCTAAAGGATTACGAAGCTTGATTCCAAGATTTTATATTCAAAGTTAAATGCTCAGTCCAAATGATGAAGAGCGATGAGACTTTGATGATGAAGATGCAAGACTACTATTTATGTTGATATTAATTAGATTTCTTGAGAAACTTTACTATTTATGTAGATCTTCATTAATATTTTGTTATTTAATTGGTTAGATGATGTATTTAACATTATGATATTTTAATTATGAATGTTCTACTTTTGTTATATATATGATTTTTGTGTATTTTGTTTATTAGTAGTTGATTAGAAAATAACAAAATAAAAATTAAAAAAAAGGAGACAATAAAAATTAAAAAAAAAAATTAACATTTCTGACGGAATTTGTGACGGAAGACCAACTGAAGATCAAAACAATCCGTCACTAATTTCTGACGGAATCAAGACCAAAACAATCCGTCACTAATTTCTGACGGATAGTCCGTCACAAATTTGGCCGTCAATATTTGACTTCACGTCCGTCACTATTTTCGTCACTGATTTGTAAGAGAGGAATACCGTCACTGATCCGTCACAGAGTTGTGAGGCATATCCCGTCGCTAATTCCGTCAGTGATTTGTGAGAGCTTTGTAATCGTCACTGATCCGTCAGAGATTTGTAAGGCAATTTCCCTTACCACTTCTCGTCAGTGATTGTGACGGAACAGTCCGTCAGAAATCCGTCAAAAATCTGTGAGGGCTATTATTCCGTCAGTGATTGTGACGGAACAGTCCGTCAGAAATCCGTCAAAAATCTGTGAGGGATTGTATTTTCTGTCAGAAAATATCTGCGACGAGCAACTGTGACCCAATCAGTTCCGTCAGAGAATCCGTCAGAATCCTCAATCAGTGACGGAATTTTGAAGATTTCCGTCACTAATTTCCGTCAGAAATTGAGTTTTTTCTTGTAGTGATTGAGCTATCATTATCTTCCTTCACCTCTCAAGAGATGTTTTTCTTATTGTTCTATATATCCCAAAGATTATAAATTCGACAAGGATCATCTAATTCAGTTGTGGATGGCAGAAGGAATTCTACAATTTTCTCATTCTAGCAAAGACATTATGGAAGTAGGTGATCAGTTCTTCTGCAATTTATTGGCAAGGTCATTTTTTCAGCGATCAAGTATGGAGATGATAAGCGCTTTGTCATGCACGACCTTATTAATGATTTAGCCAAAAAAGTGTTTGGAAGATTTTCTTTTAGGTTAGGAATAGATGAAGCACATAATCTGTCAGAGAAGAGCCGTCATGTTTCATTCTTTACTCATCATGCTAATGCTAATCAAAGATTTGAGGCTATATATAAGGCTAACAAAGTACGAACTTTCATGCCTTTATATAAAGTTGATGATGGCATTTCAGCTTGCATGATATCTACAAAGGTGATTCATGATTTATTGCCAAAATGTAAGTACCTACGTGCCTTATCTTTGTCTGGCTTTATAAACATATTTGAGTTGCCTGAATCTATAGGTAATGTTAAACATTTACGTTATATCGATCTATCAAGGACTGGAATAAAAAGATTGCCAGATTCAATTTGTTCGCTCTATTATTTGCAAACATTAAAGTTGAGGTGTTCCTTGGAAGTTTTACCTTCCGTTTTGTATAAACTCACTGATTTGCGTTATCTTGATTTTGATACAAATACAATGAGAGCTATGCCAAAGAACTTGGGATGTTTGAAAAATCTTCAAGTGTTGTCATCATTTTATGTGGGTACATGTGGTGAGACCAGTATCAAACAGCTAAAAGAACTTAATCTTCGAGGTGCTTTATCTATTTTAGAGTTGCAAAATGTAAGATATCCTTTGGATGCTTTAGCAGCAAATTTGAAAAATAAAAGTTACCTTGAGGATCTAAGATTTGAATGGTGCGGGATCAAATATGAGTCACAAATTGAAAGGGATATATTGGAAAATCTCCAACCTCACAAGAACTTGAAAAAGCTATCAGTTATTAACTACGGTGGTTGATACGAGTCCCACATCGGGTAGTTAGCTAAGAGTAAAGCACTATATAAGGCCTTGGGCTCTCCAACTTCAACAGCTAGCTTTTGAGGTGTGGTTCTCCCAATGGACCAGTGTCGATAGTGTGGGCCGCCGTGGACGTCGGCTTTCGAAGGGGTATAAGGCCTTGGGCTCTCCAACTTCAACAACTAGCTTTTGAGGTGTGGTTCTCCCAAGGGCTTATACTCGTATCAGTGGTACTCGATTTCCCAGCTGGTTTTCTGATCTTACATTGTTGAATGTTGTATCTTTAGAGTTGAGCGATTGCAAATGTTGTTTAGCATTGCCACCATTGGGTCTTCTGCCATGTCTCCAGTCACTATCCATTACAGGTTTGGAAATAACTTATGTACTACTCAGTTTGGGTCTCTAGAAATCTTAAGATTGCAGGAAATGGTAGAATGGGAGGAATGGAAATGCGAGAATGTTACAGGCCTCTTCCCACGCCTTCAAGAGTTGTACATAGAAGAATGTCCCAAGTTGAAAGGGCACCTTCCTGCACAACTTGCCTGTTTAAGGAAGCTAGTAATCAACTCTAAAAACTCTGCGCATTCATGGACCCTTCACAGAATGTTTTTCATTTGAAGAAATTGAGAAAACCATTGTCAAGAGTACCGGGCTGGAAGAATTGGAAATATTTGAATGCAGTGACATACAACTCCCGTTGCACAATTGTCATTAAAACAATATGGGTGAGGAATAGCTGTGACTCTCTTAAGAGCTTTCCTGATGGGGGGTTGTCATCAAATCTCAAAACTCTCGATATCTATAATTGTCCAAAACTCGTGGCCTCTCGAATGAAGTGGGGTCTGCACACTCTTACTTGTCTACAAGTCCTGAGAATTTTAGATGCAGATGTGGAGTGTTTTCCTGAAGCAGGACTATTGCCACCAACTCTTACTCATCTTTCCATTGACAACTTTCCAAATCTTAGGACACTTGATAACAGTCTTTGTCGTTTGTCCACTCTAAATAAATTGTTTCTTACTCATTGTCCTAAACTCCAATGCTTGCCAAAGGAAGGTCTGCCTACTTCCCTATCTTTACTGGATATATTAGGGTGTCCATTGCTTCAAAAGCTGTGCCAAAAGCAGAACACCAAGATTTGGAAAAAATTGCCCACATCCCTCGCGTAATCATTGGTTTGGATGTAATAAATTAACGAATACAAAACATTCTCAGGTAACTTTCAAGTTTTTTGTTGTTTCATTATTCTTTTTCTTTTTCTCTTTTTGTGCGTCCTATATTTTCAACTCTAGATAAGTTAACTGAAGAATTTTACATAAGAATATAATGAAAGGAATATGATAGCTTAATTATTATGCATTACCTTGCTGATTCATGTTACCAGTACAACTTCCTTTTTGTTTATAAAAATATAATTACAGCTTAATAAAAATATTTCTAATTCAAGCTTCAAACTGAAAACTGAGAACCGATTCATACGTGAGAATAAGTTATGACATACAAAATCAACTATTGTCATGCATATATCTTTTAAATATCGTCATTGCTGTGTTTGCAGGATTTCTCAAGACTCTTCTTGTGCTTGCCAAAACGGGGAAGACATGGGAAAAGCTCACTTCCCCGGTAAACAGATTGATGACGATATATAATGATAAGAGACGTAAGTTACGCGGTTCCAGCATTCCCCAAATCGCCAAATCTTGATTTTCCATAGCACAAGATCAGGTAGCTACTAAATTGTTTTTATTTGAATATGGTTTGGTTTTGGGCAAATCAATTTGTTAACTGAAACCTTTCTGTAGCTAACAATTCAGTTTGTTAACAGATAAACATTTGTAAATTGTAATGAACAAATTTAAAAGGGTTCAGGGCGAGTTCTGTTATGGTCTCTGAGCCAGAAATTATCACATTTATATAATAGCTTGATTGAACATTGGATTGCCAGAACATTTTTTCTGATGCCATCTTTTTCTTTTGGGGTAACTTTTCAGACATCATCTTTCAAGGTCATCATGATGACATTATGGTATGAAGTCCAACTCATTGAGACATATTGATTGATGCACAATGGGATGGAGTTTAGGAAGCAGATTGCAGCATCTAGAATGTACTTTACAAATTCAGCTGAGAAATTTACCACTGGCTACATATCAGAGAAACGGTATAAATGATTCAGGTACCACTCTTGTAGCTTTTTAATATAAAATGAGGAATTATGTATGGATGAAAGATTTTCTTTTTTTTTTTTTTTTTTGATAAATGAATGAAAGATTTTCAAGGTGATCTCCATCTTATTCTATGAATTGCGCATGCAGATGTTGAGTGCTTGCCTGAACCAGGACTACTGCCACCAACTCTGAAAAGATTAACTCTTAAAGACTGTCCTAAACTACAATGCTTGCCAAAGGAGGGCCTTCCCACTTCCCTTTCTCATCTTGAGATCAACGGAAATTGTCCATTGCTTAAACAACGGTGTCAGACAATGAAAAGGGAAGATTGGGGAAAGATTGTTCACATTCCGTGTATTAAGATTGATGACGAGATAATAACTTGAGCTTCTCAAAGGATATATAGGTGCAGCAACTATCATATTGTCTAGACATGGATCAGGTATCTGTTCATTACTGATTCTGCCCTTAGTCTGCATTTATTCATTTGCAAAATTGTTTGTTTGTTTAATAAATTCCTTCTTGTTGAAAGAAATCTGTAAAAAATCTAAATACTAGCTAACATAAACATTAACCTTGCACCCAAAAAACTCATCTGCTTGCTTTTGTCCCTCACAAACATTGATGACAGCATCTATAGCATTTAATTTACCAGCAGAATAAGCAGGAACTTATTACAGTTATGTCTGTTTTGATTCATCTGAATATTATTTTTGCAACTGCCTAAAATTGTCCACACTATATTCTCAGTATCACTTTTGCAGGGTCTTTTTATTTGCAAATGAATATTTTCTTATATTTTCTTCGTATTGTCTTAGGTTTCATAATGTTTTTAAAAAGAACTTCGTGAAACAATACAATATGCTGTCTTTATTATTCATGATCTTTTCTTTATCCATATCTTAAAACTAATATATTTTTAATCTGAGAGTGAGAATCATAGTTTCTCTTCATGATTGCAGTAGGACAAATTTTTTGCATAAAGATTTCTTGCAGTAAAATCATCTTTAGATGATATTAATGTTTCAGATGAGGTTCAAAAAGCAGTGATGAAAACTGAAAGGAAAAGATGGGCGAAAGATTGCTCACATTTTCTGCATTGTTATTGACAATGATGTATGTAACTTTAGCTTCTGAAGAAAAATTGCCTTCATTAGAAATTTTGTGTGGCCACTCATCAGGTCTCTACTATTATATATGGTGGACTTGCAACAGGTTAACGTGAGGAACTAAAGGGAATTCATGAAGCCTAAAACTCAAAGGTCAGTTAATTTTATTTCTCTCTTGAACATAAATCCACTTATAGATAGATACTTTGTACATTATTCATGATACTTCTTGTATCCAAATCGGGTGACATATACACTTTAAATTCTGTTCATGTTGGTGCTGGATGCAGCTTTCATGGAGGCATGATGATTGGAAATGGCATAAGAATGACTTGATTGACCAACCTCACACTGCTTCTGTAGTGATCTTCATTTCATATATCAAGTCGTTAATGTATTGTATTTGGAACATTTCAGAGTGGTATGTTATGTGTCATAATTATTATTACAGACACAAGATTTTTCTATTTGAAAGCTTGACCTTTGCATTGAGAGATCATGCAATCCAATACAATGATGATTGATGAGCCATCTGAATTTGAAGCTTCAATGAATGAGCTTACAGTTCTGGAAGGCCATTCTTAGTTTCTTACCACTTTCTTTTTTCTATAATCCATGGAAAAATAGGATTTCATTCAAACACAAAGTCCAAGCATTTATTACAATTTACAACGGTGAAAATTTCCAAATATGATAATATTCCAAAAAAGATCCTATTTTTTCTATGAAAAAAATAAATGGCTAATGAAAACTATATTGTTCCCATGAATAATACATAATTGACAAGTTCACAACATCAGCTGTAGTCAACAAAATAATAAGAAAACTACAAAAAGTATAAATTGATGATTTTCAGAAAATGGATAATTTTGCAAATCAAAATTTCTTGACTTAATAATAACAAGTTTTCAAACTGAAATTTAAATAGATTACCAACTTGCTTATTTGTTTCTTTTTTCTATAACTTTTTTTTTTGGTAACACTATAACTGGTTTTTTTTCTATAATACAAGTGAAGCAGAGGGAAAGAGAGAACACAGTTCAGGCCAGAGCTAAGAGAAGAATGAAAGTATGAAACTAATAAACCAAATCCTGACTAGTTTTAACAATAACTAGGCCTTCTAAGTTATTTTAAATAGGTCAATATCTCAAATTGGTCCCTTATCTTTCATTTATTCCAGATTTGTCCTACATGTTTCTGTATCCAATTGATCTCAAATCTACTTTCAAGATGCGATTTGACATTATGTGCTAAAGATCTTGATTGGGTAGATAGCAAACTTTTCAAGAGTTAGCACATAATTTTGAACTTGTCACATTCGAATTTAAAATGAGAAAGATATGACTAATTTTACTCATTTGACCGTAAAACGTGTTATCCACTTTTAAGATTCGATTTGACCATGTTTGTTAATGGTCTCAAAACACTTGTAAAAAAAACTCGCAGTTCTAGATTCATCGCATTTGAGCTTAAAATAAGAGAGATATAACCACATTCAATATTTTTTGGACCAATTTGAAACAATATGAAAATATGTAAGACCAATCTGAAACAAATAAAAGATAAGGGAACAATTTGACATCTACCCTATACATAAAGGACCAATTTGAAACTTTGACCTTTTAAATATTTGCATATGACCGTTTGAGTAAATAAATTAGATCGGTAAAGAATATTCTATACTTGTTTTCTTACCTTTTTTTTTTTTGTTAAATCATGAGTTTTTTCCTTTATCAGTGAAAAATAAAATGTTAAAATTTTCGTAAGTAATCTAATAGTATGTTCATCTTTATAATAAATTATTGTTATTATTTTCGGTAATTGTAAATGAAAAGTTTTAATGGAATTTGGTTATATATTAATAAGAATAAGATTTCTTATTTCTTTTATAATACCACAAAAAAAAAGTGGTTCGATTATTTATCAAGATGTTGTTGTTGTTAGAGCTTCATTGGTCAATGACTCAATGGTCGTTGCCTCGTCAGTGATTTATAAACGATAATCAAACATTTTTAATTAGTGGCATGAATCCTGATTATCAGATATATAAGTGACTCAATTTAGGGAGCCGATTTGATCTCACTTATTGACAATCCCAATTGGATGCTTTGTCAAAAGTAACTCCTAACTTATAATTCGTTGCATTTAAATTTCAAATAAGAAAAATGTTATTAATTTGGGACCAATTTGAAAAATTATGCAAACATATAATACCAATCTGAATCAAATGAAACATTTATGATCAATTTAATTTGGGACTAGAAAATATGGGGAACGTAACCTACTTGCATTGTAACCATAATTCAAAAGTTACTAGACAAGTTGAACAAAGGTATATAATAAAAATGGAAAATCTTTATGTCGATGATTTCATACGAAAATGGAGAATCCGAAGATGCAGACACAGAGGGATTCAACGTGGCCTAGCTTGTGTAGGATTGGAAGGGAACAATAAGGAAGGCCTACATATATATATATATATATATAATCAGAAAATAAATAAATAAATAAGGTCATTCTGAACTCAAATTTGGCAAGAAAATAGTGATTAGTGATTAATTGAAATTAAAGAGTGAGTACCAAGAAGGAACAGCAGCAGGAAGATGCAATGATGGTATCATCGGGGCAATGCCATTATTACCAAAATATGAGTATAGTTCCGGCCTTGAAAAACCTTTTTTAAAACAAAGAAAATGTTAATGGTATTTCTTTTTTAAAAACAAAAAAAATAGGAAACATAGTACGTACCTGGGATAGGTTTCTGGATACATAGGCTGGCTGCATGAAATATTGCAGACGAAAGACATTTGGTGCATCATTGTTTTGATGATATGATAATATATACTCGTTCAACATATAATGATTAGGAAGAGGAAAGTATATAGTTTTGGGACAAGAAGCCATAAGGGTGAAAATAATTTGGTGTGAGAAAACATAGATTGGTTGAAACATGTATATATGTTGATGCGATTCGCATAATTAATGTATCTAATTAAAGCAATTAATGTATGTAATTAATGTATGTAATTAATGTAATTAAAGCCTGTAATTAATGTATGTAATTAAATTGATGATGGTATCCTGTAATTAATGTATGTAATTAAAGCCTGGTTAACATTAATACTTGACTATACATTAATTGAAGGGGTATAGTCAATTAATGTATGTAATTAAAGCTTGGTTAATGTTAATTGAAGGGGTATAGTCAAGTAATTTGGAGTGAGAAAACGTAAGGTGCATTTCTGTGGTCAATGACATCAAATTTTTGTTGAATAGCATTTCTTTGAGTAAGGTGTTGTGGGTTAGTAGGTGTAACACCTCTAGAAAATAAAACATACGTATATTAACTAGAGGTAAATAATATCCGGATACAGCCCTGAATATATACAGAATATACAATAAACACTAAAAACCTACCAAAACAAAAGAAATCAGGTAGAAGGGTGAAAACCCTCAGGCGACGGGTTGCTTCCTTGATCCGATTCTACGCCTGTTTGATCCTACACAACTGAAAACTGAAAAATATGGAATGGGGTGAGAATAAAATTCTCAGTAGAGTTACTAAACCCTCACTTACCACCAATCCTCAAACAACACTCACGTTCTAAACAATTTTGCTAATCCAAAATTAAAATTAAATAATATCAACTGCAACATTAAGCAAAGATAATTTAACATATCTATTTACTATATTATTACAAATTGACTTAGTCACAAAACAACTTTCATTAGAACTTCTTCAAAACATACCAATACTAGTCACAATTATGAAACATAATTTGCATATTAATAACAATATTAATAATAATATCACATAATCCTTTATTTCATTACCACCAAATAATTTCTCACTCAAATTCATCAAATTTCACAATTAACATCATCAACAATGTCATGATCTCAAAGTAAATGGTCATCTCGACCTAGGCTTTTCCGGAACGTCTCCCGGTGTGCGCACAAACCAACTAGCCTGTCACCTAAGGAATCCACCTTAGGCCAACTATGGAATCCACCATAGCCGTTACCCCAGTATTCATCGCGAATAAAAGGGGAGGGATTCCACCCTCAGGTATCATGACATAATCCACAAATAAGGCATTCAATTCCAAAGCCACAATTAGTCCATTTCAAACTCATAATCCAATTCAAAACAATTTCCACTCATATCATCTCTTTAGGGACTAAACTGAAACAATAAAATATATTGAATTTATAAACAAACCCATTATTTACTTAATGCTTAATTAGCCCAAAATAGCTAAATTTACATTTACAAAGCAATAGTGATCTGATCAGGACCATAATGAAATAAAACAGAATTTCCAGACATATTAAAAACAAAAACAGAAATGCAGTTTGGTCCTTTTGACAGTTTCAAATCAGTCCCTTCCTATGCTTTTGACTTCATCTTTCCTTCAAACATTGAAAACTCACTCTCAAACATGCACTCCCTTCTCTTCTCTCTCACTAGCACCTCCCAGCACCATAAAACTCGCCGGAAAGTTGGCCGGAAAACGTCCCAAAACAGAACAAAATCATCATCAACAAAACAATATTATTTAGAGAGATTAGAACCCGAATTTAAAGATTATAGTTGAGGAAATGTGTTCAAAAATTTATTACTTTAAAAAAGAATCGAAGAATAGAAAATCCATTTCCTTTTGCTTTGAGAACAACACAAAAGTTCTCCTAAGACTCTGTTTTTGCCGTTTTTCTGGCAGCACTCACTGTT
>QANZ01044703.1:27526-75852 GCA_003254925.1 Chamaecrista fasciculata
AAGAGGGATGATAATCTGAATTCTGATGCATAATTGTTTATGGTAAGGCTGATTGTCATGGGTTTGACTCCTTGTATGCCTAAGAAAACAATATACAAGTAACCTAACTAAATGAGGATATATGAAATGAAGCATTCTATACAATGCACTCAAAATCTTTTCATAATTGTATGATTTAAGTCTCTTGTTCATTCTGCAAAGTTGGATGAAGCCATCTTGTTTTCAATGGAAGTCTGCGTCCATTTTATCTCTGTGCCTAATTACTCTCTAGCTACTGCAGAAGCTTACTGTAAGACATCAAGACAAATAGCCGTTAAAATCAATGACGCGAAAGAGACCTTTGCACAAAGTGAAGCATCCGCTTGATTCTTATCGTAAGCCTTTCCTCTTCTTTCCTTCTGTCAATTACTATGCATTTGATGGGTCATAGAATTAGTTATAACCCGTAACCAATGTAAAATGACATTTTATTAGTAATGTAATTACCAGTTTTTCTTTAAGCATATATTAGCATTCTTCTGCCGATATTCTTTTAATATGTTAACTTTTTCTTATTGTTCTATGTAGCATTTGAGGCAATTCTCTCTGGTTCATGGCAATCTGTGGAGTTCCTAACTATTAAGAGAGGAATTGTGGCCTTACATTTTAAAGATAATAACTATGTGGTTATGGAGAAAGGCCCTTTTACAGACATTCGGCTAAGGTCAAGGAAAGCTACTATAACAGATTGCTCTTGCTCTTTAAGACCTGGAATTGACATATGTGTCCTATCAAACTCTCAAAATAGCTCTGATGAAAATAGTCTTAAGCCTGTAAGTAACCTTTTTAAGTTGGATTTTTCACTTACAAATGTTTGTTGAGGGTCTTGAACTGCATAAACATTTCAGCAGAATCTTGACATCATACTTGTTGGAGTATGATAATACCCTGCTTATCAGTTTGAAGTCTTGAAGTTTCTTTACAAGGTCGGTCGAGATAGTGCCACTGCATGAATGAATTAACCTATGGTATTTATAAAGTCAATTCTGGGCTTTTGCTTAAATGCTGAAGATTTTGTGTTGAAGTGGTTCTTACATATTATCTCAAAGTCTTTTGAGATCAAGCTAGGAGGCTTATTAGAGATATTCATGAAAACCACACTTGTGCTCAGTAAATTCTCTGCTTCTGTAATATGGGAAATTGGTACTTATATGCATGATATTATTGGATCATCATATTGTCTTTCTAAATATTGTTGTCCCACCTCTTGGCGTCCATTTTAAAGTCCTATACAACATTTCTTTATTTTGACAGTTGAAGTTGTGAAATTTAATTTTGATCAATGAATTTCTTTATTGTAGGTGTGGGCTGATGCTAAAATAAGCTCTATACAGAGAAAGCCACATGAAACTGAGTGCTCATGTCAGTATTTACTGAGAACAACACAAAAGTTCTCCTAAGACTCTGTTTTTTTACCGTTTTTCTGGCAGCACTCACTGTTTGCTGGATTCCTCCGCCTACAGTGGTCGGATTTGAACTGTACGACCATCGACGAATTCCTAACATCCCCAGCTACAAAAGCTTATTTAGGATCTATATCTAATTCTCTCTCTATAGTACCCAGTTTTTCCTCCAAAGTTCACCTTCACACTCTGTTTTTCCGCTGCTCCGGGCAGCACCTCTTCAACGGCGGATTCCGCCACCTACAGTGGTCGGATTTGGCATGTGCCACAACCTAAAGATTCCTGACATCCCCCTTTTCAATTTCTCCATCTGGATCGAAGTCCAGTTCCCACTCCAAGTGACTCAAAAACACACCCAAAGTTGCCCTATCAATTTTCGTCTAAACAGAGTATCACAAAATTGTGGAGAAAATGAAGTTGTAAGGAGGAGGAGAGTAAAATAACTCTACCTTGGATGTTTAAAGCTTCCAAACTTGTTGATTTGAGCCCAAATTTGATGCAAAAACAAGAGCCTCTTCACTTTCTCCTCTTCCCTTGCTTCCACCGACCTTGGCCTACTCTTCTTTCTTCATTTTTCCTTTTCTTCGACTCCTTCTCTTTCCTAGTATATATATATATCTCATTTAATCACTTTGGCTAAAATTCCATTTCTTTCCCTTAAACTTTCTATTTCCTTTCCATGAGATCCCTTAAATTTACTTCATCTTAGCCATAAATTCATAATTAAGTCCCTCAATAATTCCCTTTTGGTCCCTTGAGCCTTAAACTCAAATTAAATTAATTTCATTCACAACCAAAATATTTTCCCCAACTTGCACTTTGGTCCTTCCCAATAATAAAATTACACTTCCTCAACTTATTTCCATCAAAATTCTCTACCATTCCTTCACAATTTTCTTTCCAAAGTTAATTGCTCTTCCTTTTTCCAATCTTAGAATTATAACTCACCTCAATTAAAATTAAATTTTTCCTCGGCTGTTACAGTAGGTCTTCTAACAAAGCCGTTGATTGGCTAACCAAGTATGCTTTAAAAAGTTTAATATTTTATATTGGTCAAAACCTCAAATTGGTCCTAAATGTTTGGGGTATATTTCAGATTGATTCTAGATGTTTTATTTGTTTCAGATTAGTTCTACATATTATATATCATAATTTCTCAAATTGGTTCTAAACTTACCTTCAGAACACAATTTGACGTCATTTGTTAATAGTTTCAACTGAACAAAAAAAAATGCAAAAGTTAACACATAATTTCAAACTCGTCATGTTTCGGCTTGAAATGAGAGATATATGACAAACTTTACTAGTTAAACTATTAGATATATAAGTGACTCACTTTCGGGAGCCGATTTGATCTCGCTTGTTGACAATCCCAACTGGATGCTTTGTCAAAAGTAACTTCTAACTCATAATTCGTTGCATTTGAATTTTAAATGAGAGAAATGTCATTAATTTGGGACCAATTTGAGAAATTATGCAAACGTATAATACCAATCTCAATCAAATGAAACATTTATGATCAATTTAAAATTTATCCTATACATCTAGGATCAATTTGAGGGTTTGACCTTTTATATTTTATTGGCCAAAGACCCGAAGTCCTATTTCTCTAAAGAAAACCCAGAATAAGAACGAAAAAAATTTAAGGGACCAAAATGAAACTTTGAACAAATTTGAGGGACCAAAATAAGACTTTGGCTTATTTTATAAGGTCAAAACCTCCAATTTGTAGTAGCATCAATAATGTGTTAGGATCAATTGAGCTTCATTATTGGATAAATAAAGTGATTAGAACTTGGTTGCGATGGATCTAACAGTGATTATTTAAGCAAAGGCTTGAACCAAAGGGAAATTAAAGTACATAATTAGAGTCATGCCTCTAGGCAGTGTCTACGTTTTTTAGGCGTTAAGTGCAGTGTCTCCTAATGATAAAGCATCAATAAGAATTAACATATATCATAAGCATAACAAAATGCTGGCTTGATTGCTGATTGGATTAATCCGTTAATGAAATTGACGGTGACTTAACAAAAGAGGCTTTTATGCACAAGATGAGAAGTTTAGGGGTTGTTTTGTAACACTTGAAACATTAGGGAGGTAAATCGCACATGACTCAAATTTCAGGGGTAATATGCAATCTAGCCTATATATATAATATGTTATATTAACCAATTTTCTTACCAATTGTGACATATTCCAACTTCCAAGGCATACCAAATTCTTCAATGAATTGAAGCTTCTTTTGTTGGCTTCATATTATTCACTTCTCTTGCTTTTTTTCTTTTTTTTTTTTGCCTGATCTCTTGCTTTGAAGAAAACAAACCAAAATCAAAGTTGTGGGGCCATAATTGACTTTAGCTACTTGTTCTTATACATCTTTGTATGAAGAAGTCAAACACCAAACTCCTCCACATAATTTCAATAGAATAGCTTAATCTTAGCTCACTATTCGCCATATCTTTCTATATACTATCATGGCTGGAGCTTTGGTTTGTGGTGTTGTTCTCTCTGCCTTCCTTCAGGTTGCCTTCCGATATTCAAAGCTTGAAGAGATTTTGGTGAAGAAGTTGAAGATTATTTTGTTATCCATCAACACTGTGATTGATGATGCTGAGGAAAAGCAATTCAATGATCCAAATGTCAAAGCCTGGCTTGATGAGGTCAAGGATGTTGTGTACTATTAAAAATGTTCTTTTTATACCATCTTTTAAATATAACCTCTTATTTTTTTAAAAGGTTATATTTCGAGTGATATAATTGTTGTTTTTAACTCCTCTTCTTGTCTGCTACAAGACTAGAAGATTAAGGAAGTTGTAGCTACTGTAGTTTCTCTCAAGAATTTGTACATAATAGAGCCAACTACATAATAGAGCCAAGAATTTGTACATAATAGAGCCAACTACATAATAGAGCCAACTATTACTTAATGATTCTTATTCTTATAATGATGTTGATGCTAGGAAAGCAAGCTATTGGTTTAAAGTGGGAATATACGATTAAACTAAAAGCAAATGGTACAATTAGCTAGGTACAAGCTACCCCACTAGTGGCAAAAGGATAGGAGCCAAATCGAAGACATAGAACATGTGGCATGTATGCTTAGATTTATAACGATTATTGTTTATACAAATATTTTAGATTCTTTTTTTTTAAAAAAAATAATTTAAAATTTACTAATGCTTTTAGGGCATATATAAAACATGATTTTTTTTTCAACACTATTGGACATGGATTATATCAAGAATTTAAACATTTTTTCCCTAAAAACTTTGAAAGGTACATATTTTGCTAATTGAATGAATTGGTTATGTGTTAAGAATATAATAGATGGATATCATAATTAAGATGGTATGGCATCTAGAAACATAAAAATACAATGAGTAATGAGTAAGAAAAGAAAAGAAACAAAAATATATATAATACATAAAAGTATATGTACTAATGTCGTTGTTTAATTTAATTAAAGGCGTAGTTTGATTAGTCATAGTTCGACTAGTTGTTGTTTTAAATTATTGTAGTTTTGACTAGTCATTGTTTTAAATAATCGTAGTTTAACTAATTGTTGTTTTAAATAGTCGTAGTTTTAAATATATTCGTTTTTTCTTTTCTTACTCATTACTCATTACATTTTTATGTTTCTAGATGCCAAGCCATCTTAAATATGATATCCATAAATAGTACATAAATGTATCAATGTCGTTGTTTAGTTTAATTAAAGTCATAGCTTGATTAGTCGTAGTTCGACTAATCGTTGTTCTAAATAATCGCATTTTAACCAATCGTTGTTTTATATAGTCATAGTTTAACTCGTTGTTTTAAATTTACTCATTTATAAATAAGTGTGCTAACAAACAAGCAATTCAACCTTCTCACATTTACAAGATATCATAAGTTTTGAGAAAAAAAAAACATTGGGGAAGAAGATGAGGAGGAAGAGGAAGATGCTCCAAGCTAAGGACAAGGGATATATATCGACAAATCATCTATTTCTATCAAATCAATGATTTACCAAAGGTATCTATCAATATATATGTTGACGGGTATTTCATAGATTTTCTATTTGTCTCTAATGTGTAAAATTTTCATTTTTATCGATGGTGTGCGGGTTAATTTGGTTCTTGTATGCTTACCAAAAAATAAATTGGTTCTCTTTTCTAGTTTGTGTGAGTAATTTAGACATACTAGCGATGGAAGGATGCAATCAAGATGAAAATGACGATGAAGCACGCGAGGAAATTCTGTGGATTTTGATTACATCTTGACATCGAATCAATGATATACCAAATGGTACATTTATATCTGATCATTTATCTTGTCTCTAATTTAAATATTCATCTAGATAGAACATAAACCTTTATTATTTTTATATACTGAATCGAGTCAATTAAGTTGATATACTAAATGGTTCTGTTGTCATAGTTTAAGAGGCAAGGAAAGTTAGAAATAATAAAAAAATTACTATAAAAAATGTTCTTATACCATCTTTTAAATATAACATCTTACCTGTTAAAAAACCAATTTCTGGTGATGTAATTATTGTTTTTAACTCATCTTCTTGTCTGATACAGGACTAGAAGACTAAGGAAGTTGTAGCTATTGGAGTTTTTCTCAAGAATCTGTACATTCTAGAGCCAACTGTTACTTAATGATTCTCATTCTTGTAATGATGTTGGTGTTAGGAACCCTGTACTTAGTTATGAGTTAGAGCATAATGTTAATGATTCTCATTTTTGTAATGATGTTGAAAGATTTCGTATATCATTATGTAATTGACAACAATAATAGTTTTTCTCTTTCACGTGAATCTTATTCACATGACTGTGTAGCTTTCGAATTCATGGCAAATTGAAGACATAGACTTTGTTGTATGTATACTTAAATTTAATCAACGACTGTCGTTGATAAAAATATTTTAGAGACTTTTTTTTCTAAAAAAAATTAAAATTTACTAATTCTTTTAGGGCATATATGGAAAGGATTTTTTTCAACACTATTTGGACATGGATTATATTAGGAATCTGAACATTTTTTCATAAAAACATTATTGATAGGTACATATTTTGCTAATTGAATGAATTGGTTGTGCGTTAAGAATATAATATATGAAAATCATAATTAAGATGGTTTGACATCTAAAATCATAAAAATGTAATGAGTAATGAGTAAGAAAAGAAAAAAGAAAAAATATATAGTATATAAAATTAAATGTACCAATGTCATTGTTTAGTTTAATTAAAGTCGTAATTTGATTAGTCGTAATTCGACTAATCGTTGTTTTAAATAACCGTAGTTCATAGTTGTCAAATCAGGATTCGAATTGTGAATCGTTAAACTAATTTTTAAATCATGAATCGTGAATCGTATCGAATTGTAGGATTCATGAATACAATGAAAAATAGTCAGAAGTATATTATATCAATGACAAAAAAATATATAAATCTCACATCAAGTCATAAATGACAAATCATAATAAAAATGAACTCATAAGTCATAACTCATAACTCATAACTAACAAAACAAAGTTAAAATTAATTATCTTCTAGTCCTATTCATCTAGATTTACATCACTACCATCACTAATATCATCATTGTCTTCATCTAACATGACTATTCCATCATCGTCTTCCTCTTCATTACCCCCTTCATCATCTCCAATGTTTTGTTCACTAGTATCTTGAATTTGAATGGCATTTTCTTTTTAAACTCATATAAGCTTTTGACTCTGAAATTATGTTATGTTGTTATGCTTTAGTGTTTTAACATTTTTTTTTTTGTAATCATCCTTGTTTATAAAAAACAACATTTGTTTTACTATACTCTTCTGAATCATCGGAATCGTTTGATTCGCGATTCTGATTCTGGTGCGAATCGTAGGATTCCAATGAGTATCGCATCGATTCAGGGTATCAAAGGATTCACTCAACGTTACGTATCGTTTTAATGCCGAATCGAATCGAATCGTAGGATTCGAATCGCGAATCGTAAGATTCTAATAACTATGCTTCTGTAGTTTACCTAATCAATTTTTTAAATAGTTATAATAGTTTAACTAGTTTTCATTTTAAATTATTCTTTTTTTTTCTTTTCTTAATCATTATTCATTACATTTTTATGTTTCTAGACGCCAAGCCATCTTAATTATAATGAAATCCATATATAGTACATAAAATTAATTGTACAAATGTCGTTGTTTAGTTTAATTAAAGTCGTAGCTTGAGTAGTCGTAGTTCGACTAATCGTTGTTTTAAATAATCCTATTTTAACTAATTGTTGTTTTAAATAGTCATAGTTTAACTTCTTTTTGTTTTAAATTTATTCATCTATAAATAAGTGTGGTAACTAACAAGCAATTCAACATTGTCATTTTTAAAAGATATAATTGGTTTTAACAAAAAACATTGAGGAAAAAGATGAGGAGGGAGAAGAAGATGCTCCAAGGACAAAGGATACATATTGACAATTTATCTATTTCAACCAAATCAATGATTTACCAAAGGTATTTATCAATATATATATATATATATGTCAACGGGTATTTCATATATTTTGTATTTGTTTCTAATGTGTAAAATTCTATTTTTATAGATGTAGTGCAAGTTAGAGACAAGTTAATTTGGTTCTTTTATGTATTTTCATTTTAAAAATATTTATTATTTGTGTATAAAATCTAGTGTGATAATCAAATATCAATATCTTTCTCGTACACTTAACCATTATCTAATGAAACACATTATTTTATTACAGATTACGAATATGTAACACAATTGATCGATAAACTAGTATCTGATGACTTTTATATATATATATATGTTTTACAGTGATAAAGCTATTCACACACTATGACGTTGCTACATTGAGATGCATGCTTTATTACTATTCACTTCGGAATGAGTGCTCAAGTATTTTCCTTGAGGCTGGTCTTAGCGACATATTTATGATGATGTTAAGCACACAGTTTTTATTTTTCTTATGATACATTGTATTGTTTATGATTTTGATAGTGAGCCATTTATGGTTTTAATTGTGGCCTTCAATTTTGATAGTGTGGGTAAGTGGTTGTCGATTTTGAGAGTGACTTGGTTTTGATTGTGGTTTATGGTTTTGATCGTAGTTTTCAATTTTAATTGTGGTTTATAGTTTTAATGATGGCTTCCAATTTTGATCGTGGTTTTTAGTTTTGGTCATAATTTTCAGCTATCCAAATTACATTAGATTTAGAAAATCAATGTGAACACTATATTTTAGCTATGTACTTTTTGTAAATAATGAAATTTTAGAACTCAAAAGACATAAAGAATAAAAAGGAAGAAAAAATAAAGATAAAATAAAGGTGAAATTCAAATTATGAAGAAAAGAGAAAGGATCCAAAAAAGAAAAGAAAGGAAAAAAAAAGGACAAAAAGAAGTCTTCTCTAAAACAAATAAGAATACGAGGTAAACGATGTGTCATTTTTCCTTTCATAGAGTAAACCTTCTGAATGCAATACAATATGTCATTTTGCTTTTAAGAGGAAATAAAGAAAAAGAAAAAGAGGTCTCTCATTAGGGATGATTAAAATACTCATACCCGTGGGTACCCGTAAATTTTACCCGTTAGGTCTAGGTCTGGCTCCAAGTAAAAAATAAATGGGTCCGGGTATGGGGATTCACTCATTTAAATTTGCGGGTATGGGTTCGGGTCCGGAAATAGGGGTATCCACCCCGGACCCTACCCGCTACAGTATTATATTCTTTTTTTTAAAAAAATATATATAGCTTTTTGGGGACAAAGTGGGACGTAATCTGCTTATTTAACGTTTAATGACTATGTTTTCTTTTCCTTCTAGGTTCTCGTCTGGCAGTAAAAAAAATTGTAAATATATATATATATATATATATATCTTTTTTATTTTAAATATATATAAAATTACTATTTGTAACTTCAATTTTTAACCCTTTTGTTTTGTACTTAACTAAAAAAATAAAAATAAAATAAAATAACTTTAATTAAAATATATTTATATTTTTTAAAAAATAATTTATTTAAATTTCTCCGGATATGGCTCCGTGTCCGGGTATTTGACTACCCATAGAGTATGGGGATGGGGATTGACATTCATACCCGCATGGATATGCGTTCGGGTATAGGGATAATAATTTTTTACGAGTCTCAAAATCAAGGTATACCATACCCATGAGCATCTCTATCTCTCGTGTACACTCTTGGCCTAGGTCCTCTACCACAAAGACAAGCCATCTTCTGTTAAGGGGAAAACAATAGTTTTTATTTTTCTTGGGTCTGAATAGTAATAGTTTTTTTGGCCTGAAAATAGCAATAGTTTTATTTATCCAGTTTTTGTATATCGTTCATCATCTTCTTCTTCTATCGCCACACATAGATAATAGAAAAGAAAAATTTTCTGAGATTGAGAGATTGATTTGCAATCACACGTGGAATTCGAATCAAATTGGAATATCCCACACGAAATCGAACCCACCTATTTGTAAACAATTTATTTGTTTGATCTTAAAAAATATTTATCGTCTTCATTAATGGTAAAAATTTGAAATCGGGACTGTAAGTTGTGGAGAAAATTAGAGAATAAAGGAAGATATTGAAGGAATTACATTGGATAAGAGAAATTGAAAGAGATTTGAGAGGAAATTGAGAGAGCTCAAACTCGTATTTTCTTTATTGGTTCTTGGTGTTTCTTCTTTTTTAAATATGATTGTTTTGTGTTCCAATTTGTTTGTTTAGGTTGACTGAAGTGTAAAGATTAACGAACAATAGAGATAATGTGTTGGAATTTGTAAAATCTTCCACGGACTTGTTGTCTAATTCATGAATGAGGACTAAACTGAATATAATGGAAATTTTGAGCGTGAAAGACAAGAATAAATTGGGACTTATTTGAGAAGAAAAATAAAAGAAAATGGGGTAATAGGATGAATGATAAAAATCTTGGGGTCTTTTTGAAATTTTTCTACCTTTTATTAAAATCTCATTTGAGTCATTTACTGTATTATTTTCTTGTACTTTTGTCCCTGATTGTGTGATAAAGGGACAAAAACGAATGGGAAAGAAAGTTATGGGGAATTGGAAATATGTGTTAAAAATATATAAAGTATATAAATAGTTTAATATTTAAAAAAATTCAAAAAAAAAAAAGAAGATTTTGGCCAGATTGGCCCTGCGAACCCAACCTGACTCAGGGTTTGTGCACCCCTAATTGAAATCGGTTCTCTCATATCGTTCGATACTCTCTATTAGGGGTGTTTGTTGGGCGGTTTGGGCGGTTTTAAGTGGTCTTTCAAACCGAACCGCTAGCATCGGTTTAGAGAAAACTCAAACCGTTCGGTTTGAAAAAAAATATCAAACCAAACCAAACCAAACCAATAAAATAGCGGTTTTAGCGGTTCGGTTTGGGCGGTTTGACCTTTAATTACTATTAATTTTATAATAAATATATATATATATATATATATNTGAATCACAATGGTGTGGCTCAGAATGAAAAAAGGATGTGCTCCCCAACTGGCCCAGCGCACCGTTCCCTAATTTGCAAGCCTTATAGCGTATTCATGCATATAAATTATATTATTTATATATATGGATTCATGGTAGTAAAACGTGCGGTTTGGTTCGGTTTGATAGAGGATCAAACCGCCACCGAACCGAACCGCCCAAAAATAACAAAAATGAAACCAAACCAAACCATTTGAATGTCGGTTTTGTTGCGGTTTGGTTCGGTTTGGTTCGGTTCAATCGGTTTGGTTCGGTTTTGAACACCCCTACTCTCTATCCCTTTCTCTTTGACTTTTTTTTTCTTTACTTTTATTTATTGGTTTATTTTCTTTTTCTTTTCTGTTCTCATTTTGATTTTTTGATTTTGATTTTTTGTACTTCTTTTTTTTTATTATTTATTCTAATTTCATCCAATGAATTAACGGTAAATATATAAAAGAAAAATGTTAGGAAAAAGAACTCAAAATAAAAAAAAAATAAAATTGATCATCAATAAATAAGTTTTAAAAATAAAATTAAAGATTTATATAAAATTTAAAAGTAAGGAAATAATTTTAGTTATTTTTTTAGGCAAAAGCACTTATTTCGTCCCCAAACTTTAAACCTGATGTCAATTTCATCCCTAATCTATTTTTGCTGTCAATTTTGTCCCCATTTTTTTATATTTTGGTCAATTTTATCATTTGCTATTACTTTAGTCAAATATTAACAGCATAATCTATGTGGCAAACGATATATAATATAAAATTGATAGAAAAAAAAACTAAAATCTTAATTCATATTAAAAACATGATGCAATCTGTCGCTAATTTTTTAAAAGAAGTTAGCCAAAGGATAAAATTGACGAAAACGTGAAAAATTAGGGACAAAATTGACAGCAAAAAAGGATCGGGATGAAATTAACGGTTAGTGTAAAGTTTGAAAACGAAAGTAGTACTTTTACTTTTTTTTTTTTTAAATAAGTGGTTAATTTCGTTTAGCATTGAACATTTGAACTCGTCGCTGTGGGTGAATGAGATTGCTGTAATCTCGAACAACGGAAGCTCGGTGAAGAAGCAGTTACGGCAATTTCGCGAAAAGCTTTGCTCTGTTTCTACATAATACATGGTGCGTCTGTATTCTTCCATTAGTCTAAGACTATTAAACAACAAGCTCCTCCACAATTATAATTTCACCAAAAACAGCATTCATTTTAGCACTGTCTTTGCTTTCTCTTGCTCTGTTTTATTAGCTTTCCTTTTCCAATAATGGCTGGAACTTTGGTTGGTGGTTTGGCTTTTCTATAATATGATTTGGTATGATGCTTTTCAGAAAAAAAGTTCAATGGACTTGTTAAGAGTAACTTGTAGTTGTGAATTCGGTGCATTCGAGCTTGAAATGAGATAAATATGATCAATTTCACTTATTTAATCGTGAAACAAGCGGTCTACTTTTGGGAACCGTTTTGACCTTGTTTGTTGATGATCACCTTAACTGAATAGAGAAAGTTCTTTGTGAGAACAATACGTAGTTCTGAACTCGTCACGTTCGAACTTGAAACGAGAGAAATATGATCATATTCAATAGTTTGTGACTAAAATGAAACATCTTGTCAACATGTAGGACTAATTTGTACATTTTGAAATATAAAGGACCAAAATGAACATTGAGGAATACGTTTAGGACCAAAATGACCTTTTAACCTTTTATTTTTCTTGTTTTTAATTTTTTGTTTTTGGAATTGGAACTTGTTTCATTTCCTTCTAATTTTTGAAGTTCTTGGCCAGGGATGAATTATTATTGTCATCACCATATAGTTAATAGGCAGTTTAAAGCTCTCATGGATTACTATAAATAGGAAAACCTATACATTATTTCATTCACACCATGACTTATTAAGCATTAGTTACTTTGTATGATTCTCCTATTCCCCTTGTAAATTAAAATAGTACTTTTTATATCATACAGTCAGAATAATTGCTATATTTTTGTTACCTAACTTTATTTTTAAATATATTTCTTAAGTAAATTCATTTAAAAGTGTAAACTGAGGGGAACAAAGTTGGAGTAGCATCAATAATGTGCTTTTGGATCTTCATTATTGGAAAGATAAAGTGATTAGGACTTGGTTTCAATGGATTTAACAATGACTATTGAAGCAGAAGCTGGAACCCTTTTGGGCAACTTCTTTTGCCCTCTTCAGTATGCCAAGGGAAATTAATACATAATCTAAGTCATGCCTATAGTGTTTACGTCTTTTAGGCATTATGTGCAGTGTCTCCTTATGATAAGCATTAATAAGAATTAACATATATGATAAGTATACCAAATATATGAATCATTAATTCTTCTTCATGGAGCTACCCTAATGAGAAGAGACACGGACTTAATTATTTCTTTTAGTTAAAATAAAAAGTATGAGAAGCCTCCTGGAAATTAAAATCACACCACCCTTCCTTTGACTTTGTAAAAGAAAATTAAATTAAAAAATAATGAAACAAGAGGAAGATACAGTGATAGACTTGAACCTAATTCTAGATGAACCTTTCAAGAAATACTAAAATACTATAAATTAAATAAAATTATCCACCATTATTTTCATATATGCATCATCATTATCCATATAAAGAATGGCCAAAAACAAACATATCTGATCATCACCAACTACGTAGTGATACCAAATTGTTTAATGAACTGAAGAAACATAGACTTATTATTCGTTTTAATAAAAGAAAAAAAATTATGAGAAACCTCCAGGAAATTAAAAATATACTTCCTTATCCTTGATTCTAAAGAAGTCAATCAAACAGCAAAGAAAATGAAGAAACAAGGAAAATACAGTAGCAGTTGAGCCTGATTGGATGAACCTCTCAAGAAATAACAAAATACAATAAATTAAGTAGAATAATCAGTCAATACCCTCATGAATTATATCTAATGAAGCATGGACACTTCATCTTGACATCGTGTCGCCGTGTCAGTCAATACCCTCATGGTGTTGGATTGATTACAAAGGTGCCAACATATTGGAACTCCCACATCTGACAATCATATTGGAAGTAACTTTTCTGTGATTTCCATTGCGGGCATGGGCGGGTTGGGTAAGACCACTCTTGCCCAACTTGTTTATAATGATCAGAGGATGAAACACAAGTTTGATCTCAAAGCTTGGGTTTGTGTTTCGAATGAATTTGATGTTTTGAGGGTAACAAGAACTATTTTTGAGGCAGTAACAAATTCCAATGATGATACTAAAGATCTAAATATGCTCCAAATTAAATTGACGGAGAAGTTGAGCCAGAAGAAGTTTCTTCTTATTTTGGATGACGTTTGGAATGAAGGTTATATGCTTTGGGAGACTCTACAAACACCTTTACATCATGGGGCTTCTGGAAGCAAAATACTTGTAACCACTCGAAGTAACAGAGTTGCTTCAACGATGCGGTCAGCCAAAAGACACTCCTTGAAGCTTTTGACAGAAGAAGATAGTTGGAGGGTGTTCAAGAGATTTGCATTCCATAATAGAGATGTTCCTTATTCATACTTTGACCTAGAAGAAGTCGGTAGAAAAATTTCTACAAAGTGCAAAGGATTGCCGTTGGCATTAAAAACGATTGGGAGTCTGTTGTACACAAAATTATCTTCAAAGGAATGGAATGGCATTTTGAAAAGTGAGATATGGAATGAGGAGACTGATACTCTACCCGCTTTAATATTGAGCTATCATTACCTTCCTTCTCATCTTAAGAGATGTTTTGCTTTTTTCTCTATGTACCCCAAAGATTATGAATTTCCTAAGGAACACCTGGTTCAGTTATGGATGGCTGAAAACATTCTAGAATGTGGTCATCACAACAAAGACATATTATATGTGGGAGAGCAATTCTTCCATGATTTATTGTCAAGGTCATTTTTTCAACACTCGAGAAAAGATGTTAAGTGCTTCGTCATGCATGATCTCATCAATGATTTGGCTAATAAAGTGTCTCAGAGATTTTGTTTCAGGTTAGAAATAGATGACACACGAAATCTATGTGAGAAAACTCGTCAAGTTTCCTTATTAACTCGTAACTTCGATGTTAGGAGTTTTGAGGCCATATACAATGCTAAAAAGTTACGTACTTTGTTGCTTCTAGAAAAATATCCCAGATCTTCCCATTACTTGTCTACAAATGTGTTACAAGATTTTTTTTCGATGTGTAAATGCTTGCACACTTTATCTTTGGATAGCTATAAAAACATTATTGAGTTGCCCAAGTCAATAGGCAATCTTAAACATTTGCATTATCTAGATCTATCAGGGACTGAAATTAGAGGATTGCCATATTCAGTTTGTTCGCTCTATTGTTTGCAAACATTAAAGTTGAGGTGGTGTAAGTCCTTGGAAGTGTTACCCTCAAATTTGCATAAACTTATTAATTTGCACTATCTTGATTTTCGCCAAACTAAGGTGAGAGATATGCCAAAGAAATTGGGAAATTTGAAAAATCTTCAAGTGTTGTCATCGGGTTTTGTGGGTAAATGTAGCGAGACCAATATCCAACAGCTAAGAGATCTTAACCTTCAAGGCACTCTATCCATTTTAGAGTTGCAAAATGTAAGGTATCCTTCAGATGCTTTAGCAGCAAATTTGAAAAACAAAAGATGCCTTGAGGGTCTAAGATTAGAATGGTGCAAGAAAAAAGATGAGTCACAGAGTGAAAGGGATGTACTGGAAAAGCTGCAACCACACAAGAACTTGAAAGAGCTATCTATATTCAACTACGATGGTACTCGATTTCCTTATTGGTTTTCAGAAAATACATTGTTCAATGCAGTCTCCATAGAGTTGAGCAATTGCAAATATTGTTTTTCCTTGCCGCCACTAGGACTTCTGCCTTGTTTGAAATCATTAAGAATTAAAGGTTTTGATGGTGTGGTAAGAGGTGTGTTCCCAAGACTTAAAGAGTTGTACATAGAAGAATGTCCCAAGTTGAAAGAGCAACTTCCTGCACAACTTGGGTGTTTAAAGAAGCTAGTTATCAAGCAGTGCAAGCAGCTTGTGGGATCAGCTCCATCAGCTCCAGCAATTGAAGAATTGGTTTTAGGAGAGTGTGGAAAACTGACGTTGGAATGTGTGCTATCAATTGTAAGAGTTCTCTGTATTGATGGACCTTTTAGCACAGATTTCCCTTTGTTTGAAGAAGTTGAGAAATCCATTTCCAATAAGGAAGGCCTACATACATATATATATATATATAATTAGAAAATAAATAAATAAATAAATAAGGTCATTCTGAACTCAAATTTGGCAAGAAAATAGTGATTAGTGATTAATTGAAATTAAAGAGTGAGTACCAAGAAGGAACAGCAGCAGGAAGATGCAGTGATGGTATCATCGGAGCAATGCCATTATTACCAAAATATGAGTATAGTTCCGGCCTTAAAAAACCTTTTTTAAAACAAAGAAAATGTTAATAGTATTTCTTTTTTAAAAATAAAAATAATAGGAAACAAAGTACGTACCTGGGATAGGTTTCTGGGTACATAGGCTGCAATGCTGCATGAAGTATTGCAGACGAAAGACATTTGGTGCATCATTGATTTGATGATATGATAATATATACTCGTTCAATATATAATGATTAGGAAGAGGAAAGTATATAGTTTTGGGACAAGAGGCCATAAGGGTGAAAATAATTTGGAGTGAAAAAACATAGATTGGTTGAAACATGTATATATGTTGATGCGAAATTGATGATCAAGAGGGACCATATTTATACTTGACTATACATTGAAGGGGTACAGTCAATTAATGTATGCAAGTAAATTCTGCAATTAATGTATGTAATTAAATCTTGCAATTAATGTATGTAATTAAAGTTTGGTTAACATTAATACATGACTATACATTAAATGAAGGTGTATAGTCAATTAATGTATGTAATTAAAGCTTGGTTAATGTTAATTGAAGGGGTATAGTCAAGTAATTTGGAGTGAGAAAACATAGCTTAGTTAATAATGTGAACTTGCCCTCTTCAGTTGTGGACTGGAGGTGCATTTCTGCGGTCAATGACATCAAGTTTTTGTTGAATAGCATTCCTTTAAGTAAGGTGTTGTGGGCTACTAGGTCTTCTAACAAAGCCGTTGATGGGCTAACCAAGTATGCTTTAAAAAGTTTAATATTTTATATTGGTCAAAACCTCAAATTGGTCCTAAATGTATGGGGTAAAATTCAGATTGATTCTAGATGTTTTATTTGTTTCAGATTAGTTCTTCATATTATATATCGTAATTTCTCAAATTGGTTCTAAACTTACCTTCGGAACACAATTTGACGTCGTTTGTTAATAGTTTCACCTGAACAAAAAAAAAAATCAAAATTTAACACATAATTTCAAACTCGTCATGTTTTGGCTTAAAATCAGAGATATATGACAAACTTTACTAGTTTAACTATTAGATATATAAGTGACTCACTTTCGGGAGCCGATTTGATCTCGCTTGTTGACAATCCCAACTGGATGCTTTGTCAAAAGTAACTCCTAACTCATAATTCGTTGCATTTGAATTTCAAATAAGAGAAATGTCATTAATTTGGGACCAATTTGAGAAATTATTCAAAAATATAATACCATTTTGAGAAATCCTATACATCTAGGATGAATTTGAGGGTTTGACCTTTTATATTTTATTGGCCAAAGACCCGAAGTCCTATTTTGTCTCTAATTAAAGAAAACCCATATGCGCTCTGTGCTTCCCATTGTCGCTTCAAACGAAACATGGAAGGTGTGTCCTTCACCGTCGAAGACTTCTTCGACGCTGCTTTGGACAAGTAATGGCTTCAACTCTGAAATTGGGACCAAGGTGTTGTGTTCTTCTTCTTCTTCTTCTTTTGGGGTTGTCACCGTCGGTCGGTGAACGACAGCGAATTTGTGGTGGAGTTGTGGCGGCAGGCGACGGACGAAGTGGACTTATATTTTATAACTTTTTATTTTAAATAAATATTGCTGTACCCGCATCCTATCATTTTCAAAATTAACGTATCCCGTACCCGCACCTGTATCTGTGCAAGTACCCGTACCCGTTCTTATGCAACCTAGTATAGTACATAAACGTATCAATGTCGTTGTTTAGTTTAATTAAAGTCATAGCTTGATTAGTCATAGTTTGACTAATCGTTGTTTTAAATAATCGAATTTTAACCAATCGTTGTTTTATATAGTCGTAGTTTAACTCGTTGTTTTAAATTTACTCATCTATAAATAAGTTTGCTAACCAACAAGCAATTTAACCTTCTCACTTTTAAAAGATATCATAAGTTCTGAGAAAAAAACAATGAGGAAGAAGATGAGAAGGAAGAGGAAGATGCTCCAAGCTAAGGACAAGGGATATATATTGACAAATCATCTATTTCTATCAAATCAATGATTTACCAAAGGTATCTATCAATATTTATGTTAATGGGTATTTCATAGATTTTCTATTTGTCTTTAATGTGTAAAATTCTCATTTTTATCGATGTTGTGCGGGTTAATTTGGTTCTTTTATGCTTACCAAAAAATAAATTGGTTCTCTTTCTCAGTTTGTGTGAGTAATTTAGACATACTAGCGATGGAAGGATGCAATCAAGATGAAAATGACGATGAAGCATGCGAAGAAATTATGTGGATGACTATATTACATCGACATCAAATCAATGATATACCAAATGGTATGTTTATATCTAATCATTTATCTTGTCTCTAATTTAAATATTCATCTAGATAGAATATAAATCTTTGTTATTGTTATATACTGAATTGAGTCAATTAAGTTGATATACCAAATGGTTCTGTTGTCATAGTTTTTGAGGCAAGGAAAGTTAGAAATAATAAAAAAAATTCTACTATGAAAAATGTTCTTCTTATACCATCTTTTAAATATAACATTTTTTCTGTAAAAAAACCAATTTTTGATGATGTAATTAATTGTTGTTTTAACTCATCTTCTTGTCTCATACAGGACTAGAAGACTAAGGAAGTTGTAGCTATTGGAGTTTCTCTCAAGAATATGTACATTCTAGAGCTAACCGTTACTTAATGATTATCATTCTTGTAATGATGTTGATGTTAGGAACCCTGTACTTAGTTCTGAGTTAGAGCATACTGTTAATGATTCTCATTATTGTAATGATGTTGAAAGATTTCGTATATCATTATGTAATTGACGACAATAATAGTTTTTCTCTTTCACATAAATCTTATTCACATGACTATGCAGTTTTCATGGCAAATTGAAGACATAGACTTTGTTGTATGTATGCTTAAATTTATTCAATGATTGTCGTTGATAAAAATATTTTAGAGTCTTTTTTTTCTAAACAAAATTAAAATTTACTAATTCTTTTAGGGTAGATATGAAAAAGGATTTTTTTAACACACAATTTGGACATGGATTATATCAGGAATCTGAACATTTTTCCGTAAAAACATTATATCAAACTCGTATTTTCTTTATTGGTTCTTGGTGTTTCTTCTGTTTTAAATGATTGTTTTGTGTTCCAATTTGTTTGTTTAGGTAGACTGAAGAGTAAAGATTAACGAACAATAGAGATAATGTGTTGGAATTTGTAAAATCTTCCACGGACTTGTTCTCTAATTCATGAATGAGGACTAAACTGAATATAATGGAAACTTTGAGCGTGAAAGACAAGAATAAATTGCGACTTATTTGACAAGAAAAATAAAAGAAAATGGGGTAATAGGATGAATGATAAAAATCTTAGGGTCTTTTTGAAATTTTTCTACCTTTTATTAAAATCTCATTTGAGTCATTTATTGTATTATTTTCTTGTACTTTTGTCCCTGATTGTGTGATAAAGGGACAAAAACGAATGGGAAAGAAAGTTATGGGAAATTGGAAATATGTGTTAAAAATATATAAAGTATATAAATAGTTTAATATTTAAAAAAAAATTCAATAAAAAAAGAAGATTTTGGCCAGATTGGCCCTGCGAACCCGACCCGACTCAGGGTTTGTGCACCCCTAATTGAAATCGGTTCTCTCATATCGTTCGATACTCTCTATCCCTTTCTCTTTGACTTTTTTTTCTTTACTTTTATTTATTAGTTTATTTTGTTTTCTTTTCTGTTCTCATTTTGATTTTTTTATTTTGATTTTTTGTACTTCTTTTTTTTTATTATTTATTCTAATTTCATTCAATGAATTAACGGTAAATATATAAAAGAAAAATGTTAGGAAAAAGAACTCAAAATAAAAAAAAAATAAAATTGATCATCAATAAATAAGTTTTAAAAATTAAATTAAAGATTTATATAAAATTTAAAAGTAAAGAAATAATTTTAGTTATTTTTTTAGGCAAAAGCACTCATTTCGTCCCCATACTTTAAACTTGCTGTCAATTTCATCCCTAATCTATTTTTGCTGTCAATTTTGTCCCCAATTTTTCATATTTTGGTCATTTTTATCCTTTGCTCTTACTTTAGTAAAATATTAACAGCAGAATCTATATGGCTAACGATATATAATGTAAAATTGTTAGAAAAAGAAACTAAAATCCTAATTCAGATTGAAAAACAAGATGCAATCTGTCGCTGATTTTTTAAAAAAAGTTAGCCAAAGGATAAAATTGACGAAAATGTGAAAAATTGGGGACGAAAGTGATAACCAAAAAAGATTGGGAACGAAACTGACAGTTGGTGTAAAATTTTGGGACGAAATTAGCACTTATTTCTTCCCTTCAAATTTTCCACTTCTCTTGCTTATACAGTTGCACCCTTAATAAAAGAAAAAATTTTATATGAGAAACCTCGTGGAAATTAAAAGTATACTTCCTTACCCTTGATTCTAAAGAAGTAAATCAAAGAAAAAAGAAAATGAAGAAACAAGGAAAATACAGTAGCAGTAGAGTCTGATTAGATGAACCTCTGAAGAAATAATAAAATACCCCAAATTAAGTAGAATAATCGATCAATGACAATACTATATGAATTATATGTAATTATCTATAAACAAAGACCAAAAGCAAACCTAACCTTCCACAATTCAGTCTGATAATAGGCCCAATAATTAAGAGGCCCAAATGACAGAAGATGTCCTTGGCCCAGCATGCTAGAGACCAAGCAGAGAAATGGAAAGGGCGAGAGCGCCCTCCACCTCACTAGGGCAAGGACGTCCGGCGCATCAAAGGGCGTGAGCGCCCATGTAGCAGAAGGTCGTGAGGAATAAGGAAACATTCCCTGAATCAATCAGGAACCAATCAAGGATCAGCCAAGATCCACTCTCAATCGAGATAAATCACTTAGTGATCCTTCCCACGGATTCAATAATGGCTATCAAGGCGCGCCTCTCACAAATAAGAAAATTGCGTGGAAGCGAAGGATCACAATCAATCATCCAGGCAATTATGGCAAGATCACGCCAGATTGCCCTCGGCCAGTATAAAAGGTTAGCCCTCCACAGACAAAATGTACGCTCTCTATTCAGTCAATTGACATTATTGAGCACATAACCATTACTAACTTAAGCATCGAAGGTGAACTGCAGGCCCCTGTGCTCATTGTTTTGCAGGTAACCTTCGGCCAGAACCTAGTTCATCACAGTCATATTTATATTATTAACCAATTTTCTTAGCAACTATACGTTGTGGCATATTCCAAGGCATCCCAAATTGTTTAATGAATTGAAGCTTGCTTTCTTGAGCACTTATTTGTTCAGTTCTTATTTTCCCAATTCTCTTGCTTAAAGAAACATGAAAATTAAACACGCCATAATTGACCTGACTTCTTCTTCTAGTAATTCTTTGGTGTAAGACAATATTAAACACCAAGCTCCTCCACAGTTATCATTATTTCACCAAAAACAGCATTCATTTTAGCACTGTCTTTGCTTTCTCTTGCTCTGTTTATTCACTTTCCTTTTCTCATCATGGCTGGAACTTTGGTTGGTGGTGCTGTTCTCTCTGCCTTCCTTCAAGTTGCGTTTGAAAGGCTGATTTCTCAAGGAAGTTTATTATTGCAAGTATCTTCAAAATATCTAAATTTGGACTAGCAGGAACATCAATAACATTTTATAGAAAGGAAAATTCTTCTTGTACCAACATCTATGTGTTTTTAAGTTGTTTGCATTTGTACCAAAATATTAAACATATGTGTAGTATTGTAGTTCCTTTGACATAAAATGATCCTCCATATATATAAATTTTCCAAACTGAAATTCTTGTACAGTTGCTTGAGAGAGATTGTAAAAACAAGTTCACCTAGTGTTTTTTTTTTTTTTTTTTTTTTNGTTTTTTTTTTTTTTTTGCTTTCGAAGGAGAGTGGACCAAGGTTTTTATTGGACCAGATCAAATATAGTTTTTTGGTGTTAGAGGAAGAAGAAGTTGATTGAACAATTTGTTGGTTGTTGCTGCTCTGAAGCTAATAATTATGTTAATTAGAAATATTTAATTAAATAAAAAACTTACAATTATGAATGAAAATTGACAACCTTTTACGTAAATTGAGTCAATTTAACTGAAACCTATCAGGCAGCATATATATAAACACTGTACTTTTTACCTAAGTGCACGAATAGGGAATGAAAAATATTCTCAAATCATTGCATTGCAAAATGAGCTGGTGAATCGTACAAATATACATGAGGTCACGTGAATGTACAGCAGAAAGAATAACTAACTCAGCCACGTATACAAGCTACCAACTAATTACATATCAACAATCACTACTATACAAACTAATCTAGGATTAATGCTAATTACAGTGAAATATACAGAGTATTCTGTTACACTAAGCTAAACTAGAAACCAATATGTCCAAACCTGCGTTGAGAATTACCAATTTTTGTATCATAGTAAACACTGTAATATTATGATACTGAGGCATCGAATCTCTGAGTGCAATTTCTTGCTTTTCATTCCTTTTAGCAGCACAAACAACATTCATCTCTGCTTCTCTTCTATCAATGGCTTCCTCTTCAGCACATCCTTTCAAATACAAAACTTCTCTTTGTGCAGCTTCACTTTTTACTCATATTAATAAATATTTATTTGTATATATAATTATATGATATTTTATATTTTTATGTATTGAAAAAATATAAAATTAAAAGAATAAAATATTAAAAATTTCATAAGTAATCTAATAGTATGTTCATATTTATAATAAATTATTGATATTATTTTCAGTAATTATAAATTAAAACAAATTTAATGAAATTTGGTTTTATATTAATAAGAACAAGATTTCTTATTGTTATTATTTTCGGTAATTATAAATGAAAAGTTTTAATGGAATTTGGTTATATATTAATAAGAACAAGATTTCTTATTTCTTTTATAATACCACAAAAAAAAAGAGGTTCGATTATTTATCAAGATGTTTCTGTCGTTAGAGCTTCATTGGACAATGACTCAATGATCAAACATTTTTAATTAGTGGCATGAATCCCGTAAATCCCGTGGGATTACAATAAACAAACTCAAATAAATCATTTGGTAGAGTCTTCACGGCATCCAAAGTTGTGGAATGAATATACAAATAGAACGTGCCATGTGAACTGTGAACTAGTACATCTGAGAAGAAATCGCTATTTGATTTCACCTTAATTGCCAATTTAGCATCTGTTTGCTCCCACTTCCTGTTTGCTCTGTTTGAATCCTCCTTTCCTTTTGCTTCAATTCCATGGCTGCAGATTTGGTTAGTGGTGCTGTTCTCTCTTCTTTCCTTTCTGTTGCATTTGACAGATTGGCTTCTGAAGACGTTCTGGAATTCTTCCGAGGCAGCAAACTGGACGAGACGCTGCGCAAGAATCTGAACATCATGCTCTCATCTATCGACAGTGTGATTGATGATGCTGAGGCAAAGCAGTTCACTGATCCTAATGTCAAAGCCTGGCTTGATAAGGTCAAGGATGCTGTGTATGATGCTGAGGATGTGTTGGGTGAGATTGACTATGAGCTCACAAGGCGAGAGATGGAGACTGAAACTCAAACCACTGTCAAAGCCTGGCTTGCTTGCAAGGTACGCAACCTCCTTGGTGCTTCTATTACTTCATTTGACAAAGACATTCAATCAAGGATGAAACAAGTCCTTGAAAGCCTAGAATTTCTTGAAAATAGAAAGATTGTTCTAGGTTTGAAACAAGGCACTGGGGGTGGTCGTGGTGTTGGATCGATTACTAGGGTGCAAACAACATCTTTAGTAGTGGATGAAACTACAATATGTGGCAGAGATGATGACAAAGAAATGATCATTAACTGGTTGTTATCTGACAGCAATCATAATGAAAGTAACTTTTCAGTGATGTCCATTGTGGGAATGGGCGGGTTGGGTAAGACCACTCTTGCCCAGCTTGTTTACAATGATCAGAGGGTGAAAGATTCATTTGATATTCAAGCTTGGGTTTTTGTTTCTGTTGAGCTTGATGTTTTCAAGGTAACAGGAACTATTTTTGAGGCAATAACAAATGCCAAAAATGATATTGAAGATTTAAATATGCTCCAAATTAATTTGAAGAAGAAGTTGAGCAAGAAGAAGTTTCTTCTTGTTTTAGATGACGTGTGGAATGAAAATTATATGCTTTGGGAGACTCTGCAAAAACCTTTTCATCATGGGGCTTCTGGCAGCAAAATTCTTGTAACCACTCGGAGTGACATAGTTGCTTCAAGGATGCGGTCAGATGAAAAACATTTCTTGAAGCTGTTGACTGAAGAAGATAGTTGGATGATGTTCAAGAGACTTGCATTCGGTAGTAGAGATGATCCTCGTTCATACTCTGACGTAAAAGAAGTTGGAAGAAAAATCTCTGCAAAATGCAAAGGGTTGCCCTTGGCATTAAAAACAATTGGGAGTCTGTTGTACACACAATTGTCTTCAGAGCAATGGAATGGCATTTTGAAAAGTGAGATATGGAATGAGGAGACTGATACTCTACCCTATACTCTACCCGCTTTAAGATTGAGCTATCATTACCTTCCTTCTCATCTTAAGAGATGTTTTGCCTATTGCTCTATATACCCCAAAGGTTATGAATTTCAAAAGGAACAGTTGGTTCAGTTGTGGATGGCTGAAAACATTCAAGAATACGGTCATCAGAACAAAGACATATTAAATGTGGGAGAGCAATTCTTCCATGATTTATTGTCAAGGTCATTTTTTCAACAATCTACAAAAGGCGATAAGTGCTTCGTCATGCATGACCTCATCAATGATTTGGCTAAGAAAGTGTCTCAAAAATTTTGTTTCAAGTTAGAAATAGATGACGCACAAAATCTACCAGAGCAAACTCGTCATGTTTCTTATTTTACTCGTAATTATTATTATGGTAGTAATAGATTTGAGGCTATATACAAGATTAAGAAATTACGCACTTTCCTGCCTCTATTAGAAAATCCCAACATCACACGTCATTTATCTACGAATGTGATAGACAATTTATTTTCAATGCGTACGTTGCATTTCCTATCTTTGGCTGGCTTTGAAAACATTATTGAGTTGCCTGAGTCAATAGGTAATCTTCATCATTTGCGTTATCTAGATCTGTCAGGGACTGGAATTAGAGGATTGCCAAATTCAGTTTGTCGGCTCTATTGTTTGCAAACATTAAAGTTGTGGCGTTGTGCATCCTTGGAAGTGTTACCCTTGGATTTGCATAAACTTATTAATTTGCGCTATCTTGATTTTCGCCAAACTAAGGTGAGAGAGATTCCAAAGAAATTGAGAAATTTGAGAAATCTTCAAGTGTTATCATCATTTTTTGTGGGTAAATGTAGTGAGACCAATATCCAACAGCTAAGAGATCTTGATCTTCAAGGCACTCTATCCATTTCAGAGTTGCAACATGTAAGGAATCCTTCGGATGCTTTAGCAGCGAATTTGAGAAACAAGAGATGCCTTGAGGGTCTAAGATTAGAATGGTGCGAGGAGAAAGATGAGGGACAGAGTGAAAGGGATGTTCTGGAAAAGCTGCAACCGCACAAGAACTTGAAAAGGCTATCCATTATCAACTATTGTGGTACTCGGTTTCCTGATTGGTTTTTGGATAATACATTGTTCAATCCGGTATCCATAGAGTTGAGCAATTGCAAATATTGTTTATCCTTGCCAGCACTGGGACTTCTGCCTTGTCTGAAATCATTAACAATTAAAGGATTTGATCGTGTTGTAGTTATTGGTGCTGAGTTTTACGGAACTAGCTCATCTGGTACTCCATTTGGATGTCTAGAATTGTTAAGGTTGGAGAATATGGTGGAATTGGAGGAATGGAAATGCGATGTGTTCCCAAGACTTAAAGAGTTGTACATAGAAGAATGTCCCAAGTTGAAAGAGCAGCTTCCTGCACAACTTGTTTGTTTAAAGAAGCTAGTCATCAAGCAATGCAAGCAACTTGTGGGATCAGCTCCATCAGTTCCAACTATTGAGGAATTGGTTTTAGGAGACTGCGGAAAGCTGACGTTGGAATGCGGGCTGTCAACTTTAAGATATCTCCAGATTGATGGACCCTTTAGCACAGAATGCCTTCCGTTTGAAGAAATTGTGAAAACCATTGCCAATAGTAGCTGCTGCCTTGAAGAGGTCTGTATTAAAAGTTGTGACTCTCTTAAGAGCTTTCCCCTCTATTTATTCCCAAAGCTTCGATCTTTGAAATTGGAGGGATGCAGTAATCTTGAAAGTATCATATGTATTCTAGAGCAACACAGTGACAGTATCATATCTCTTGCATCGTTGTTCATCATTAAGTGTCCTAAATTTGTATCATTTCAAGGATTTTCCGCCCCAAAACTACAGCACCTTCATATTGAGGAAATGGAGAATTTAGTAGCACTGCCACAAAACATGCGCATCATGTTTCCCTCTCTTGTGTTTCTATTAGTACGTAAATGTGCAAAGGTGGAATCATTTTGTGGAGGGGGATTGCCATCAAATCTCCAGTTTCTTCATATAGGCCATTGCCCAAAACTCGTAGCATCTCGGATGGAGTGGGATCTACACACTCTTGCTTCTCTAAGAAAATTGATCATTAAAGATGTACAAGAGGATTGTTTTCCTGAAGCAGGGCTATTGCCACCTACTCTTACTCATCTTGTTCTTTGTTACTGTTCAAATCTCAAAGAACTTGATTATAAAGCTCTTTCTTGCTTGTCCTCTCTCAAGAAATTGCACATTGTGGATTGTCCTAAACTCCAATGCTTTCCAAAGGAGGGCCTCCCTGCTTCCTTATCTGTTCTAGGTATAAAGGGGTGTCCATTACTTGAAAGGAGATGCCAAAAGGAGAAAGGCCAAGATTGGAAAATAATTGCTCACATCACTGAAGTAATCATTAATGATGATGTACTCACTTGACCTTCTCAATCGTCACAACTTTCTACTTACTCCCATCATACCAAGGTACACTATCTATTTCTTCGCCTTCTCTACCATTTTCCTCTCGTAAATATTTTTCTATTAATTCATTTATGAAATTGTTTCTTTATTTGAAACTTACTCTCTATACATCACAGTAATTGTTTGCTGATAATACAACAGCACGCATCTCAATCGGATTTCTTCTTGATTGATGTTGTTGGTTTGGAACTGTTCAACGTTGCTTATCCAAATTTTTGCTTCTAAATTACCTTTCCTGCATTTTGTATATTTAATTCAACAACGTATGATTGCACATATTATACATAGAGATATTGAGAACGAAATATGATGATAATTAACATCAGTTATCCGAAAATGGTGTGAATTATGGCTGCATTATTTTATCTTTCCTATAACTTTTGGATTGTTCAATATTTTTTTTAAATCTTATCTGATAATTGAAAATTTTCTTTTCTGGTTGCTAGTATGTAGTAATGGTGGCAAAATTATGTTGGAGCAGTGGTTAGCTTTTAACTCGTTCAAGATGATATATAATGGTAAGATATGCAAATTTTAAATTTGTGTTAGAACATGCTATTGGTTCTGGACAATTCAATATTTGACTGAAAAAAAAAAATTTGTAGCTTGCGATGGTGGCAAAAGTGCTGGTGCAGTCACAAATTGATATTTATGAAGAACAAAACACCTAATATAAGGTAACTTTTATTTCATTTTTCTTTGAACACAGTGAACTTGTTTACCATCAAATGCGATTTCTCTTGTGTAGTATTTCATAATATTGACATTTAAAATGAGAGACTTTTAAATTGAGATTTTAATAATGATAATGATAGTGAATTAAACTTGTAAATTAATACTATTTTGTAATAACAAGCTTCCTTATTTGTATGGAGTTCAATTTCCACCGATCTTATTTATGCGATAATTTCACTACTATTAAGATAATTACATGTAGGACATCAATATAATTCAATTGTTTGTCAACAATTAGGTAAGTCAGAGAAGCAATTAAGGATTATATTTGTGCTAGCTCTTGCACCTTCTTGATTTGAAGAATTTTAGAAGATCAAAAGCAGCCAGACATGCTCCAATTATGCAGAAGGTGTTCCCGCAGAAGGTGTTCCCATTACCAAATGACTTCAAATGCAGTCATGTAGAATCCATAGTTCATGTGTGAATTCATTATTGTCTGTTTAGTTAAGAACTTGTGAGAGTATACTAATGTGTAAAACTATTCAATGAATCTTGGGTTAGAGTATTACAAAGAGTGATGCATTGAAATTATTAGGAAGAGTCATAAACCTTGTATGGTTATCTGTTGTAATTTGTAATGTTGTTGAGAGTGTAAAGATTGCAATTATTTAGGAATTGCTGTAAAACCAAATGTGGTTACCCGATAAAATGGTTGGCATTGTGTAATTGTGATTACCCACTTAATAAAATGATTATCCTATGTGTGCTTGAAGAGAGGATGTAGGATCAAGTTTTACTTGAATCCGAACCTCTATAAACTATAGTGTCTTACTTCTTACTCAATTTCTTGTTTATGTTTTGAAGTTCTATTTAATTTGTTGAAATATTATTTCTAAAGAAAATTTATTATTGCAAGTATTTTCAAAATATCTAAATTTGAACAAGCAGGAACATCAATAACATTTTATAGACAGCAAAATTCTTCTTGTACCAACATCTATGTATTTCTAAGTTGTTTGCATTTGTACCAAAATATTGAACATATGTGTAGTAACTATAGTTCCTTTGATAACATCCTCCATATATATAAATTTTCCAAACTGAAATTTCTTACTAAATATGGTTTAGCTAAGTAGGGTAAAAATTTACTGCTCATGAGAGAGAGAGAGAGAGAGAGAGAGAGAGAGAGAGAGAAATTCTTGTACAGTTGCTTGAGAGATTGTGACCAAATCAAATATAGTTCTTTGGTGTTAGAGCATTGTCAATTTCTTTTTGGTTCAGTAGCTTAAGGTGAAAACATAATTTTTTTTTTTATCCATGTTACTTTTTCTATGTGTTCCTAAAGTCCAAAAGCTTATTCTTTTGTAGATGTATATGAAATTGTACTTTTGGCTGTACTAGTCCTGTTTCTCCATATATATCTTCAATCTTCTAGCATTCATGACGGTTTGTCATCTAAATCTCAAAAAATCTACGAGATACACAAGCTCAAAGAATACGTTTTCAAGTCTAGATTCCACCCATCACTATGAGAGTCATATTAATTTGTAATTATATATATTAGTGCAGGAAATGAGACTTTCATGGGAATACGGAGTTCAGAATTAAAAAGGTAGAAGAAGTTAAATTGAACAATCTGTTGCTTGTTGCTGCTTCTGAAGATAAAAATTATGTTAATTAGAAATAATTAATTAAATAAAAAACTTACAAATATGAATCAAAATTGACAACCTTTTACATAAATTGAGTCAATTTGTTAACTGAAAGCTATCAGGCTGCATATATAAACACTGTACTTTTTACCTAAACTAAAGTAGAAACCAATATGTCAACACCTACGTTGAGAATTACCAATTTTTGTGTCATTTTTCTCTGGATTTCCACTCCATAATTGCAGATAGAAGTGTGTAATTAGGGATCAAATTCTTATGAGGTAATGCCATATGTGTCATTGGTGACTTGTCATTCTTTTGCAACCATCTTACAATTGATTTGTGATCATATGTGTATCCATCCGCAGCAACACAAGGATCATCCATCACATCCTGCAACAAATTAAACAAAGTATGGTAAGCCATTTCAAAACATATAAACAGAGAAATTAAAGTAGTGCAAAAGTAAGGATAGGACTTAACTGAAAGTTTCTTAACTGTTTTTTCTTTTCAAAATTTATGTATTTGTATCATTCTGTTAAAGGCTTAAAGCTAATACCAGAATCTTAAACAAGTTATACTCAAATTTTCTACTTTGGTATAGAGAATCAATATCATTGTCAATATGAGTACCTGAAGTATTGGACAGATAAAGTGATTAGGAGGTCTAGATTTAACAGTAACAGTTGAAGCAGAAGCTTGAGCCATATCAGCAACTTCTTTTAATCTCTCTAGTTTGGGAAGCACATGATCATACAAATCAGGCCGATCTCTTCGCCGAAGTTCTGCACAGCTTAGGCCTAATCTAGCCAACTCCAGTGTCTCCTGAAATGGCCAATTCCCGGCCTCAGGATCCAATATATCTTCCAAATTTCCATCATCCATCGCTGTTTCTACCATATGAGTTAGTGCCCTTGCTGGTTTTGCTGTCAATAACTGTAGGATCACAATTCCAAAAGCATACACATCAGACTTCAGAGATATTAGTCCTGTCCTTTGGTATTCAGGATCTACATAGGGAAGTGTCCCAACAGGAGCTGAGTCATTGTACATGGTAGACAATGTATCTGAATGGAGTATCATGGAAAGGCCAACATCACCAATCTTGCTGACAAGGTTACGATCAAGCAAGATATTTGCAGGTTTCAAATCGCGATGGATAATAGGCTTCGGCTTTGAGCTGTGAAGAAAGGCAAGAGCTGAAGCTACTTCCCACGCAATTTGGTACCTCTTGAACCACGGGATTGGGGCAGTACCGTTCTTTTTTAGTAACCTGTCCTCCAAACTACCATTCTCCATGTATTCATACACAAGGCATCCGTGGTCAGGACATGCCCCGAGAAGGAGAAGTAAATTTGGATGGCGAATTCTGCTCAAGACTTCAAGCTGAAGAAAATAAAAGAATATTAAGTCCTGCCATGAGCTTCGCTAATTAGCCCATATCCATTATCAACTGTACTTTTTCATTCAAAATTATCATCATTAATTGTCTAATTTTCCACAGTCATTATCAGTGAAATTTGGGCAAGGTTATTGATTGGAACGTTATTAGGTTTGCATCTTGTGAAGAAGAAAAAAGAGAACACTGAAAACAGGTAAGCTGAATCACAGAAATGGTTCCATGACTGAGGTATTTGAGTAGCACACTTATTGTCAAAAAGATTATTTTAAAGTATTGAAAGGGGAAGCATCATTTTTTAAGAAAGACTATAACTTTGATCCCTATACCATAATAATATTAAGTTTCATAAACCACTTTCGTATATTCCACGTGTTTATAAAACTCACATACCTCCTGCTGGAGTTGCTTGATACTTTGCTTCTCCTTAGAGTGGAGAACTTTTACTGCCACAGTTGTATGATACAAACTACACTTATACACTGCTCCACACGCTCCTGTTCCAATTGTAAGCTCATCAGAGAAAGATGAGGTAGCTGAAACTATTTCATCCCATGTAATATTATGATACTGAGGCATCGAATCTCTGAGTGCAATTTCTAGCTTTTCATTCCTTTTAGCGGCACAAACAACATTCATCTCTGCTTCTCTTCTATCAATGGCTTCCTCTTCAGCACATCCTTTCAAATACAAAGCTTCTCTTTGTGCAGCTTCACTTTTTTCTCTTACTTTTACTGCTAGTTTTTTGGCCATCTCCTCCTTAGCAAGAAGATCCTTCAATTTCATGGATTCCTCATATCGCCTCCTTGTTAGATTGTTCAGCTGCTCAAAGAATTCAGAAATGTTACTTCAATTAACAGTTTAAGTCAAAAATTGAATTCCATGGTTATGGTGCTAGTAGACAAAATAGAGCTAAGGTAAAAATTCAGGTGAAAGTAAACTCTAGCAACGAAATCTAGTATTGCTGTTTATTTTGAAATATAGCTAAACACTTTTGAAACTCTATATCAAGTTATCAGAAACTTGTCGAGTAAGCTAGCAAGAAAATCTGTCTTGTTTATACTTCAGAGTTCAGATCCTTCATTGTGTTAAATCTACAAAGGCCAAAGAACGTCAAAATAGCATAGGCAAGACATTACAGTAGTTAAAAGTTTACCACAAAGTGAAAATTCTGGGAAGACAACGGTAGCACTGCAGATAGTAAATTGATAATCTCAAAGTAGAGAAAGTGACACTAGAAAGTGTATGTGGCCAAAAGAAAATACATACTACCTCTTGGGATGCATTATTTTTATGAATTTGAGCTATGGCATGCATTCCTTGGGCATGTTTTAGTTCGATTCTCAGCCTTTCCAGCTCAAGGTTAAAATTTTCCTGGTCAAGGAAACAGAAAAAAATAAAATAAAATAATTATTTCAAAACTGAAGTTCTACCCAACTGGAAATTTCTAAAGAAAGAGTAGCTTGAAAATAATATTAGTTTCCCTCCAAATGATGAAAGCCATGGCAATATTAGCAAGGAATATGAATTACAATATGAACTACAACTTTCTCTATTGCTCCAATGTTGTTAAATTTAAAATTACAATTACAATGATGACCATGAACATAGGAATTATTCACCCATGATTATTAAATAGAAGTGCAATTCATCAGGTCAAAAGAGAAACAAAATGTTATACCTTCCTATCAGGTGAAGGAAGTTCAGTTACTGGTGGCACATCCATGGTGGGACTTTGAAAATAATTCCAAAATTCTGTATCTGATGTACTACTTCGGCAACTAGACGCCTGGCACAAAGCATTGTCAAAATCTGAATTTCTGGAAGAAGAGCTTGTAGCTGTATTCTCTATCCCTAGATCTATTGAATGGCGTCGTCTAGAGTGATGGTTTTCAATTAAACCAGATTTTGTGCCATGAAGGTTCTGATTAATGCTTGAAAGTGCTTGATATCGCTGTGCAGCTAGGGAAGATGAGTGTAAGGGACCATGAGATGCAACCGAGGTGGAATCTGTGAGAACCCAAAACCACAGATCATTAAAACATGATTCTGCTTCAGGGGATGCATTTAGATATGCTCCATACACAGTTAAAACATCCTAAGAAAATATGAACTCCCACATAAGGGGGCAAGCTAGAGTGGTATCTTTTATAGCACTAAATGTGAATTCATATCTAAGCTATTAAAAAAAATGTGAGAAGGTGCACAACTCTGAACTAAGTACTAATAATGTCGCAGTACGTGAAAGTTGCATGATAACGTAGCCCTTATTTTGGAAGCCCCAAAATCTTGAAATTCCCAACTGTAATACCTGTCTGAGATGTGGAAGTACAGTTTGATGAGCTGTTGGTCGAACAACTAGTGTCACTATTGTCATCTACTAAGCTTCCATCAATCTCTATGTCTGATGGCCGTAAGGAAGACAATGTCCCTTTGGAAACAGCATACACTGTACAAAATCTCGGAGTACGTACTGATATTTTTGCAGATAGACCCTTAAGTTTACTGAAAATGAGACATTATTAGAAAGAGCATAATGATCAGAGAAGTATCCAAAAGGCTAGAACTATTATTGCATTATAGATCAGTATGTCAAGTAAATACCTTGTAAATATGAGATGAGATGAAGCTCCTATAACCAGTTTGGTTATAGCACCCTTAGCGACTTCCTCGGCTACTGCAGATGCCACATCATCAGATTCAATCACTGTAACATCTACATGAACCTGCATTGACAGTTCAAGTATATGGAACCTATGTGCTTTGTAGTATTTATTCTTACTAAATCTTAATGAGTAATAATGTATTACCTTTCTTTGATCACACATTTTCTTATATGGTAGAAGCATTTGACTTCTCTGGGATTCCCCTTCCTTCTTGAATGCAGCTGATACATCATTAGGGATGACATTTCCCACTGGAAGAACAAAGATTTTGAATTGGGCAGTCAGTTTGGTAAAATCAGCACTTGACTATTATGGAAAGTCTATATAGACACTTATAGATGAAGTTATTTGTAATACAGAAAATGTGGATATCAATTTTACTATGGAGTAGTCCACATTGGCTGGTCATCTCATTTTGATAACTTTGAAAAGTCAGAAAAAAGATAATGAGACACATTGCAAAAAGTACTCTTAATATCGGAAGAGAAAAAAAATATGCATTCAAAAAAGAAAAAGAAAAAGGAGAAGGAAAAAATAACTTCATTTCGGCTTGAGACTAATCCCAGTCAGACCTGCAGTTGTTAAGAAAAAGCCTTCCAAAATTGTGCTTCTTGTGTCCTCCTCCTCACTAATCCTTTTAGTTCTAAATGAAGTAAATATACAATTTGGTGCCTAAACGATACACGAATAAACAACTCAATCTCTGAAAGTCGAATTTACACACTTTACTCCTTGAAAATCATGGAGACAATACAATTTAGTCCTTTAAACTCATTTTTTAGGGACTAACTTGTAGGGCTAGACGGATTAAAATATATTGGTTTTACAACATTCAGTGATTAAAAAGTGTAAACTAAACTTTCAGGCATTGAATTGTAAACTTGTATATCTTTCAAGGACCAATTTATATGTTTACTCTTTCTAATGTATTTGACCAAGAGAAATAAAACTTCTTTATAAATGATGGAAGAATTTTTTTTTTTTTTTTTGGCTGAGAGACAGATAAGTGAAGCTTCCCCTGTAAAGCATAAATTAATTTTCTTTTGAAGAAAAACACCATTAATAAAAACTTGCAAATATTAGCAACCTTGTACTTCTTAATTTTACAATAGAAGATATGCTTTTTGGAAGGATGGTCGATTACTAAAGAATTTATCAGACAATTTAGCCAAACACTAACCTTGTGTTTGGATGAAGTAATTTAAGGGGGCTAAATAATTTTAGGAGGTAACTGAATTACTTTACCAAAAAAGTTTGATATGTTTTAAAGAACAATAGCCTCAAAGAATTACTTTCCTCTCTTAAATTAATTCATCCAAACTCAACAAGAATGTTCTTTACTAGAGAGTTTTCTGAGACACCTATTTTAAGAAAAACAAATCAGACAGCACAGGATAAAAATTCCCTGCTTCTAGCCAAAGGTTCTGAGAGTAATATATATGCATAAAAATTCCCTGCTTCTAGCCAAAGGTCACAGGATAAAAACAGCTAAATCATGAAACTTCTTAAAAATCACCCATTAGAGATAAAAATAAAACTACCAGTTCTATTATCTATTTTAGAATACAATGGTAACTCTTGCCATTATCATTCTAGCTTATCAGTTTCTAGACTCTATAAAGTATGATATAAACAGTTTGCATATATACAACTTGGAGTGGTCCCCCATTTATACCAGCATGAACATGTATCAGCTTGAACATAATCCTTCCCTCAGGTACAAACTTATCCAATGCCCACTGTACCACTTGTTTGCTTTTCTTGTTACCCTTTATAGCTACTGCAACTGATGAAGATGCCGAATGCTGAGACTGAGATTTCATTAATTTTTCGCCTTTACCCCGGATTCTGTCCATCATCATCGCTTTCCTTCTTGTGAACACAATGATATCTCTCTGTAACAATGCAAAAAGAAAGACATAAATTGTATGTTCTTCCAGTTGTATATAACAACTACATACCAATTATACAGCCCTTTGGTATAGTGATTTCTCATATTTACATATCTTGGAACAATAATGGAGAGTTGTCATAAGAAGAATACAAAAATCTGAATTTTATAGAAAGTTGAAAAAGTTATCAGTGCTAATGTGAGATCCCGTGGTTTTCATGTGTGTCTCGTGATAACTTTAGAAATCCAAGATACGAGAGTCAAAAATAAGAGTGTACCAAAAGCACCAAAACATCATAGGATAATTTTGATATGAGCAGATAAAAGAGAAATGAAAAACATGGAGATATGATGAGGATTGTGCAAATAAATAAAGACATAGGATGACTAATTTACGAAGCTAAGATCCAGATCACTTAATTGAAGTCCTGAGAACTTAATTTAATTTGGATAAACCAAAAATGTCAAAAACTTATCCCAATTTTCATAGTGTAAAAGGAAAGAAGAAAAATGAAGAACGAGAAGAGACCCGATTTAGTACTAAAACTCAGAAAGGGAAAATTAAGAATCCCAAATGATTGAAAAGTGAAAACCCAAACAAGAATCATTTTTCTTCAACTAACCAATCAGCCAGCTCTGTTGAACCTTGAAAACATGAACTTTCTTAAACCCAACAGCATTCTTCTTATTTAAGAAAACAACATCAAATATGCAGAAAAACCCATGTGGGTATTCCAAAAATTAGAGAAAATGAAGCTCAAAAGAAGAAAGAAGGAATTAATTTCAGCCAATCTATTCTGGGGTTTTGAAAGCAGCAGGTCAGAGTGGCAGCCGCCAGAAGCAAATGAAGGAATTGGGTAATTGGCTGTTTATTGGTGGAATTGGAGTTGAAAAATCATATTTGATATGTCAAAATAAAAGTCTTTAATTACTTCCAAAACTGTACACAAATGATGAAATTTGACTTTCTTGTCCAAAACATTATCAGTATTCAGTAATGTCATAATCTCGGACTTGTAAGGTTCTCAGACGCAGACAATTTATTATGGCAGGTAGAGATATACAAGTTACAACTAATACAAGTGATTCTGGGGTTATTGTAAAATTTAATTAGTAAAATTGATTAAAATCATTTGTAAGGAAATATGAAATTATGAAAATTATTTAAGAATATTTCTATACACAATTGTTTTTTTATTGTCATTGTTTACAAAACTAATTAATAGATCCAGTTAATACAACATGTCTGTTAGATTTTATGTTTAAATAATACGCATCTTTTATTTTTGGCATAACTACTAATTTTGTTCCTAAACTTTACATCAATTTTCAATTCCGTCCCCAATATTTTATATTTTGGTCAATTTTGTCCTTTCACTAACTCTTTAAATAAATTAACGACATACTACAACCTGTTTTTCAATTTGAATTAGAATTTAAGTTTCTTTTTCTATCAATTTTACATTACATATCATTAACCACGTAAATTATATCTTTAATATTTGGTTGAAATAAAAGCAAAGGACAAAACGGAAAAAATTGTTATACATTGGGGATGAAATCGACAATTTATATAAAGTTTGAGGACAAAATTAGTACTTTTACCTTTATATTTTGACCTGAAAATAATACGCATCTTTAACCATGCAATAATATTTTTCCATTAACTCAAGTCTTTTAGACTAATAAATGTCTTGTATATGTCTACAGTTTTCCCTTGGGTTTCATGTGAGACATGCTTCACATGGACGAGGATGAGGCAACCAAAAGGTCAAATCTCAAAGCATTTAATCTGATAATAGGAACAGATACTACACTTTAGCCAAAAAGCCGAAAAAGGTATAAATCTCAAAGCATGCATGTTCATGTATAGAGTCAATGTCGTTTCCAATTAGAATTATATATATATTGCAAGCCGCAATTAATGACCATTATATTGTTTAAGGCCCGCAACTTCAGACTTTGGTGCATCCACTTTTTCGTTTTTTTAACTTGGGCCAAAAGTGTATTTTTTGTCTCATTTTTTTTTTCAGATCTCAATTTGGTCTAATAATTTTGTTGGTGTATTTTTGATTCCATATGTTTTGGTCAGGTGCAAAAATTAGTCGCATATGGTTTTATATCTTTTTTTTGTTGTAAATTTGGTCTCATATCTTTACAAAAAGTTTTACCGTTAATCCCACAAAGTATAACATTTTGTAAAGGTATGAGACCAATTCTGCAACCTGATCTAAATATATATGATCAATTCTATAACCTGACCTAAAAATATGTGACCAGAATTGCAACACAAGACCAAATTAAAACCTGAGCAAAAGATATGAGACCAAAACTGCACTTTTACCTTTAATTTATAAATAACCTCCAAACTTTTGTTTTAATAGAATTTAATCATTTTTCTAAGACCAAAAACAAAGACTATAGTTCTTTGAAAAAAAAAAGTTTAATATAAATTATTTTTTCATCAAAATGAAATTGATTCTAGAACAACATAATTTAATTAAAAGGAGTTTTATATATACACAATATAACGTAAGTGTCGTTTAAGAGTATTAATGGCTTCTAGATATACAAACCAAGTTATTGCACCATTGTCTAATTTATAATTAGGCTGAAATGGCTAATAAGTAATCAGTAAAAGGCCATATTTAAATTAGTAAAAGTACTAATTAACCCTATTCATATAATTGTAGCCAAAAAACATATATACATGGTGAGTAAATTAATAATTGAGTTTCTAAAAGATTATATATTTTTTTAATTTAATTCTAAATGATAAAATTATAAGATTTAATCTTTTAAATATATAATTATAATCAATTTAAATTTTTAAAAATATATTAATTAAATTGACGACAAATCTAATATGATTATAAATTTGATTGAGATTATACTTAACAATTAAAGATTAAAAAATAAATTAATTAACTATTAAATTTATATTAATATTTTAATGAAAAGACTAAATTATTTTGTAATTATATCTTTTATTATCTAAGTCTTATAATTTTATTATCATATATTAAGCTTTCTGCTTCGACTTTCCTTTTTGTTTTGGTTCACGTTTTGACTATTAGCCTACTTTGACGGTAGGCAAATTAGGCTTTCTTGTATTAAAACTGGCTTTTTTTTTTTGGCATAAAAAAACTTTGGCTACTTCAAGGAGGAAATTATATCTTGCTGGGCCTCTTTGGGCCGTTTCTGTTTTCTGGGCCTTTTTGGACCGTTTTTTGATGAAGTACTATTCAGGCCCAAAAACATGAGGAAATTATATATTATGAGAAGGATATTAAATTTCGGCCGTAAAAAAAAGAGAGGCAAAACACCCTTTCGTGCCCCTAACGTTTGTGATGATTTTTAATTATGCCCCTAACGTTTCATTTTTGTCAGTTGTGCCCCCAATGTGAAACGTTAGTTTCAATTATGCCCCCAATTTCAATCATCCACAAAAAAAAACACCATTTTCGCATGATTTGAGCTCGGTTTTGATCAGATTCCATGAGTTTTAATTTTCGGACATCACAAACTTGATTCCTTAGATCAATTTCAAAGATTAAACTCAAAATAGCCCCAAATCCGAAGATAATCGGACCCGATGAACCCCAAAAAGGACCAAAACGAAATGCAGCAAAACGAAACATTTTTCTCAAAATTTCCATGTGCAAAGTGATCCTTAAGAGCCGAAAATGAGTACCCATAAACTCATTTACCAAAACAAACTGAAATGAACACGGATCGAAGCTCAAAAGTTCCGAAAAATGGTACACTAACAAGGGTGGGGGCATAATTGAAACTAACGTTTCACATTGGGGGCACAACTGACACAAATGAAACGTTAGGGGCATAACTGAAAATCACCGCAAACGTTAGGGGCACGAAAGGGTGTTTTGCCAAAAAGAGAAGGATATTACATATATAGGTCAAAACCTTAAATTGGTCCCGAATGTGTATGATAGATTTCAAATTGGTCCTGAATATTTTATTTGTTTCAAATTGGTCTTACATAATTTCATAATTTCTTAAATTGGTCTCAAACCTACTTTTGATATGTGATTTGATCTCATTTGTTAATGGTCTTAATTGGACAGAGAAAGAACTCTTTAAGAGTTAACTTATAGTTTTGAATTTGTTACATTCAGACTTGAAATAAGAGAGATATGACCAACTTTGTTTATTTGATTGTAAAACGAGCGACCCACTTTCGATACCCAATTTAACCTTGTTTTTTTTTGTTAAAAAAAATTGAGTTGGGCCACAGGGGCTTACCAAGGTCAGGGCATGCCTCTAATCTCTATGAGCACTTATAGAAATAACTTATAGATCGCCTACCATCAAGGCACTCACATTGGCAGCGGAATTCGAACTCACAACCTTGTAGGATATGAGTTGACTCCTTACCTACTGAGCCAACCTTTGTTGACAATTTAACCTTGTTTGTTGACAACTTCAAATAGATAATGACCATATATTCATTAGTTTGGAACCAAATTAAGAAATTATAACAATATGTAAGACTAATATGAAACAAATGAAACATTTAGGATCAATTTAAAATCTATTCATACATTTGAAACCAATTTGAGATTTTGACTAAACATATAATATATATATATATAACTATGGTTCAATCTTTTTGTTTTTTTGTTCTTGGTTCAATCTTTAATGATTAATAGTCAGAACTCAGAAAATAGTTTATCTAAAGCATAATTAGTACACAATTAATACACGAAAAGTTCATTTGATCAAGTTGTTGTTGGATTAGTGACCTTGGCTACTCTGAAAAGATATAAGCTCATATGATGTCAATGAAGTAGGAAAAAAAAAAACAAAATAGAATTACAAATAAGCATTACTAAAATTGTCATTTATTCAATAATGATACAAGATCAGTAGCAATAATGTACAAGTAATGTTTCACTAAAATGGCTACAACGTCAAAATACAAAACCTCATCCTCTCACTAATAATGCCAGTATTAAGATGAAGTCTGTACTGTACTCCATTGCCTATGTCTCAATCATAAATATGGAGAATCTTGAAAAGTACTATACTCGCTTACTGGGAATCTTCCTTCAATGTTTATAGGTCCTAAACATGGCTTTGATGATGCCAAAAAATCTAGGCAGAACAATGCCATTTAGATATTGCTTCATGCATCTAGATGCTAAACAGGTTCTTAATACTAATGCTACTAACACTATATGTTACACAAAATACTCTACAATATATATTCATCGTGGAATCCTGTTAATGGCATGTAGCAAAACAATTTCAAGCAAACAGATGTGTGTATGCCATCAAACTTCAGGACCAGATGCAAACATGGAAACAAGGCCGTGGAACACTTGGGCCGAGAGTTGGTGCGCCCGAAAGATCTCACCATCCAGATTCCATACACTCTCCTTGCCGGAAGAAGTAAATGTAAAAGCAGGAGTCTGCAAATGCTAAATGGTTTTAGGGAGTGATCCATGTGAGATCAGGAGGAGGAAAATCTGAAAATAGCAGAAAACTAACCTTGTGATGCTCAACAAACTTGAAATTGAAGGGGTTTCCACCTCTTCGTGTAAGTTGAGTGAGGTGCCTGTATTCATCAATCAACATGCAACAAAGTAAGTTGTGACTAAATGTGCAGTTTATACTTGGAGAGATAATCAGATGGAGAGGACAGTAGGAAAGAAAGGAAAATAGTCGCCGAAGAAATAATGAAGGATAATTAAAATATTAATCTAATGAGCATTAATCTAATGAGCATTTTCTTGCATGTAATAAATCCTTGATCCAAACAAATCCAAATCTCTTGCTGATTGATATGCCATGTCAATCAGGATATTAATTTACTTTTCAGCCGAAGCAAAATAAAAATTAATCCATGATACCAGAAAAGTTCTGATAAATATGACTTCAAGAGACTTCGATAAGAAGACATCAAGCAATAACAGTATTTTTGGCAAATTTACAGTACTAAAATACTAATGCTTTCTAGAATCAATTTCTCACAAGTTTATAGGCTTTGAAGACAAAGACAATTTAAGAAGACAACTGTACCATAGATAAGCAGGGTGAGGGCAGTCTTTAATTAATATAAGATGAAGGAAGCCATCAGAAAGGTGCGCATCAGCCACCAAACCATCAGGTGCTTTTTCATTTCGGCAAGAGATTACAGCAGCTCCAACACTGAGATAACGTCCTTTGGATTTTTTCCATCTAGCACTCTCTGTACACACATAAGGTGTTGGACGAGAAATTCCAGGGGTCATGTGGCTTGGCATACAAACTGTGCAATTCACACGGCAGATACATCTTTCTGACTTATGTGAACTCTTATTTTCCCGTATTGGACTAACTTGATGGTTACCCTTGAAAGTTGAATTGGTTTCATCTGAATCAACTTGTAGGTAAGCTACCTCTGCCTCATATGACCTGAAAGAAAAAGATAAAAATAAGCATTACTAGTTTGTACTTGTTAGAAATATGGTAAGTCATCAATAGATTAAGTGATATGAGTCATATGACTGTAACAAAAATCAAGGAGTTATGCATACAACATAAGTTGATGTTATCTGGAGAGATGATATCGATAGTAAAACATATCTAACATGTAAAATTGCAAGACACTCCTCTGGAAAAGTCTAGGATGCCATATGCAGGACAATACTTTTGATCAGAACCTAAATAAGATAATCTAATGAATGTTTGAATCTTAGCAATTAGCATAAGTAATGCAAGATACAAAGTTCATCAGTAAAAGAAATGTAGGATTAATTCAAAGAAGTTGGCAGCAGACTAGTCAAGTATTTATTTGTTGACTCCTAATCATCTACTGATTAGAGCCATTAGTTTAATGTCATCTTTTATTCCACATGGAATTTTTAATTGAGAGACCACACGCATAGTAACATCCATCATTTAGAAGAAGAGAGATGTAAAGAAGATGAGCCATAAAGTCAAGAGATGACATTTGGTTCACCTATGCCTTAAAAACACCATTGTCCCTGCATAATCATAACGTTTGGGGCCCATCCAGCGATATTTCTCACTCTCTGTGATGACATCACCATAAAATCCATACCTGAGGCCATCAGAACGAATAAACGATTATTGAGAAAATATTTATAGGAATTAAGGATCAATATACAGTGCAAGCAAGTATAAGCATCAAGGTGCAGGAACTGAAGTGAAAGGTTTTCGAGAGGTGAAAAGAACCTCTAATTAAAATAGGCTTGAAAGAACGTGCTAAAAAGCAGCAATATCAAAACAAAATCTTTCATTCACAAAGTAGAAAGCAACTTTATTATTGTCAAGTCAATAGGTACTGAAATACACATTTAAATATGAACATTAACAAAATTCTGTAGTGTCATCAGGAAACAATGATAGAGACAGTTTACCCTGCAAAGGAAGCTGCATATCGCACACAAGGTTCAACCTCAGATCTAGGTGTAGTTTTCCACCTTACAACTTGAGCTATGTCAAGGTGAACCCTTTTACCAAGAACAATATGCAATGCAGATGTTACAGGATCTCGTGTTCCAGTTGTACTACAAAAGAGAGAGGACTGTATTTAGATAACCCACATAAAAAACCAGAGAAATTGCAACATATATAGAAATCATATAATTTGTAAAGGAGGTATTCTGTATGAAACTTCATAAAAGATCACAGTCTAATCACCATCCATTTATTATGCAATTATGCAATCTGTGCACCACCAATGAACCATAATGATGAATAACTACATATAAGTTCTTAATCATTAGCTAACAAAAGAAGTGATATAGGCCACGATGATCCGAACATGGGCTTCCTCAAGTCAACAATCAATGAAACTGAAAATTATCTGTACCATCTGCCACACTGTACATATTAATACTGTATAGGTTTGTTTATTTTAACAAGATAGTTATGAACCATAAGGCAAGCCTTGAAGCATGATCAATTAATCTTAGAAAGTTATCTTTAAAAGAAGCTATTTCTTAAATGAAAATATTTCTAATGAATGCATTACAAAAAAAATATATATATATGCAGTTCCACAAATATAGATTTTTTCAATTGATCCGTCATAGATGTAAAGTGCAAGTCATGTCTAGGGAAGAATGGAAAGAAAAAAGAGAGAGAGAGAGAGAGGGAGAGAAAATGATACCACATTACAATGGCGTCAGTTGAACCTGCAGGAATGATTCCAAATCTGAAGTGTTCACTGAGGATGGGAAACTCAGGATCTTTATCTCCTGAATCTTCAAAAGCCAAATAATTATCATCATTAGTTTCCTTCCGCATTTTTTTCTCTCTATTTCTTTTGTAGAGGTGTATTTTTATAAATGATAAACCATGAAATGTGAAACAAAAGAGTTTGTGGATGAAAACCAGCATATGACACCAATCTAAAAGGTATAGAAAAACAAGAGTTGTTCTCAGTTAATATAATTTCGAAGACAAAGAGTAACCAAACATATCTAAATTGATGAACAATCCAGTAATTACAACCAGAAAGTAGCTACAGAGTGACTGGTAAGAAAGTATAGGTAAACTGTACATACTGGAATTTGAGATTCCGGATCCAATTTGTTCTGAACTTGAAATAAGAGGGAAATCTTCTTCACTTTGGTCAGGATTCTCCTCAACTGTTCCATTTACACCATGGACCGAGGAACCATAACTATCTGTAACCGGATGAACAAAATCTGACGGAGCTGGAGGCATAGGAGCTTTTAGCCTGGGAGAAAGAAACCCATTAAGGATTTCATTGAAAAACCCATCACCACCCTGGAACCATCTCAATTAGAATATAACAAATAACTGGAGCAAAACCAAAACAATCACTTGAAAGAACAAGGGAATAAGAAAAGGGAGTAAACAGATACATGTAATATCAAAGTTTGAATTCACACATACCAAAACAGAAAATGCAAGTGCATGTAAGTTTCGATGATGATTTAGCCAAATCTTCACCACTACTAAAATACTGCATGATTTTCGTAATTTAAACATGATTGACAGAGGTTGGAACAAAGTGAATATGATAATGAACTCCCAAAGACAAATTCCAAAAAGTTCAAGTCCAAAGTTCAATTTTTCCTCAGTTAAAGGAATGGCAAATTTCCATTACCAAAGAAATTATTGGAATCATCAGAATAACAGAAAGGAAGTTCTTTTAAAATTGCAATGTTGTGCATTAGACAGTCTGACAATCTGATAATCCAAATAAGTAGGTGCACCACTCACTCAGTTTGATAGCCAGCAAGACCGGAGTAGAAAAAGGTTTCAGACAATTAACAATAAAAAAATAGGAAAGTGAAGCTAACAAAGTACAAAGAAGAAACCAAAAGTTAGCAGCACTAAGCAGCCAAAAGCGTGGCATGTCAACATGAAACTAAGTAGGTGCACCACTCACTGTACTCAAGGAGAAGCAATCTATTCTACAATCACTAGAGACAGTTCTTAAATTTCATCAGCTAAATAGCATTACACTAATTGATACCTCTAATAAGAAATTAGAATGCAAAAAACAAATGTATGGTCTTACAACAGATACAACACCATCGTAAGTGTTAAGCTCCTTGCTTGTTATTGATGACATCACATCATATGCTTGTCCAGCTCTCTCGGTTACAATTACCTGGTAAAGAAAAGCACAATGAATTACTATGCTATTCTTCCACAATCACAATATTAGCAAGAAACCATATACAGCAGTAATTTACTAGTTCCCACTTGCAAATCAAATATTGACGTGTCTTTCTGCCATCCCCTCAATTAAGTAATGGATCTAACAGAAACTTCGTTTGAAATCAGAACAGATTTATAATTTACAAATGTTTCCATATCCTAACATCATCCAAGCCAGACAGATACAACTAAAACAACCAACATATTACCAATCCAAAATTCAATAGAGGATCAGGCAAAATATTTTCATCCTGAATTCCTTATCAGCCACAAAAAAAAAAGTTTTTGAAATGATCATCAAAGTCCAGATGTTGACATCACTAGATGAATTTGAATTGAAAAAGAAAGCTATTCAACTTAAACCACAGACCAAAGTTCAAAAATAAAGGGTGGAAAAAGCTGTTGCATATCTCAGTATGAGCTTCTTAAATAGACATAACATACTGGACTAGATTTAAATTAACAAACTACAAACCGCTAAATAAGCAAGATACATTTACCTTTGTTTTCACTTTAGCACGTGAGAAGATAGGAGCCACAGCTTCCCAGGTTCTGCAGCCACTTCCTTTCCCACTCCTTGGATGAACAAAAACCTAGTGAATCAGAAATAATCTCTGGGAAAAGTTCATTTCAATCCATGAATGAAAGTACAAAAATTAAAAAAAAGAAAATTATAAATCCTGGTGTTTGACCAATAGCTGTACATACCATAAGATTCCTTGGTCTTCCAACTTCAAGATTCAATGCAGCATTGAGCCGGTTTACCCACATCTGACATGTTTGCAGATTATTATGACCAAACGTGTATGCAGCCAGGACCCATGGAGAAGACTTGGGCTCTTTCCTTAGGACACCATGCACCATAAAACGGTACAACTGCTGCACAATTGTGAGAAATATAATTCAGAATATTAAGAAATTTTAGTTTCCTCTAAGTAATATAAACACAAACTAGAATGAGAACCAACCTTGACATCAGACCCAAGAAGATTTTTCGTAGAATGGGCGAGATTTGATAAATATATCGAACCATAATCGGCCAACTCAACAGAATATATGTCAAAGAGTTTGATTCCCGTAGGAGCCTTAGAAGGCAATTTTATCCCCAAACAGGTTGAATAATCCTGTTCACATGAACATTTAGTACAAGCAGTACAACATGAAACTTGGACTATATGATCATCTAGCTAATTAAAGGTTTTGATCATGAAAAATATCCCATATTTGAGAAGAGAGGGCAGGGATAATTGAGAACAAAACAAGATAAAACAAGTCCTGTAAGACCCCATCAGACCATAACAAAATCTTCACAGACCACAATTATCCTCTATTCTCTAACATTAAATCCTCAACTATAAAGTTGAGAAGATTTTGTCCTCTATAAATAAATTTAACAATGATAACTCAATCATAAAATGGCTAAACTAAATCATATCATAATTTATAAAATTCAGGTTCCAAAATTTAGCCATGTTATTTCTATGCATACAATTTCAATCCATAGCTAACAAAGGTTAATCGCCATAAGCCCATAAGGCTCATAAATCCTAACCAATTAATTTCACAGGATTACTATTTCAAAAGTAATCGATCGGCACTTACATTAACCAACGGTTCGACCAATTCCCAAGACAACCCTTCAGGATTGAAAGTGAGAGTGACTTCCCCAACATGATCCAAGAAAAAAGTCGAGCTCAAGATGAATTCATCGCCATCGATCAGAGAATCTGGGTGAGATTTATCTCCTGCAACACAATGATTCCCATCTCTCTCCATTTAAAATGGAAGAGTCAAGGAAACGAGATAAATTTCACCCGAATCTTTTCAAACTTTGTACGGATTGAAAAAGAAATGGCACCAAAGAATAGGGTTTAAGCTTAGCAGAAGAAGCAGATACACAGAAAGAAGGAAAATTATGGAAATGCCGTCATCGCCTTTTATCAATGTCGGTGAGATAGGTGCAAGATTCGCGCTTTCTGGTTCGAATTTTGGTGGGCTTCAGCAAATCTATGTATAGACTCGATTTTGCTGATCGATGAAGAAAACCAGAGAAGAAAAATAGTAATTTGACAAAAAAAAATGAACGGAGATAGTTTTAACCAAAAAATAAAAATTGAAGCTGAGATTTTTTTCTCAATTTACTTTCAAGTGCGTTAATTCTTGTAAGTTTTTGGTTGGACTAAAAGTCATCTATATATCTAATTTATGCAGATATTTTCACCAACAAATTATTTTGTGATCCCAAGTTATATCACGAAACTCCTCATTTTACTCCTAAAATCAGGTACGTAATAAGCTATTAAGCTAATTTGTTTCCCTTGTTTTTCTCCTAATTTTGTACATAATAGATAATACTAGTATGAAGCCCGAGCGATGCACGGGTTGTGATTGCCTCCGATAAACATATATTATGAGCTTCATTGTACAATAATATATAATATAAATAAAAACACACATACATAAACTACATGTGATGAATAAATAAAAGGAGAATAACTAAAGAACAAAATATAGATGGTAATTAGTAACATTAAATATGGATGACAAAAATAGATTAAGGCAACGTTCAAGGCCAAGGAAAACTGCCTTGGAACAAAATTCGAGGGAGAAATGAGAGATATTTTGTTTAATCACAGAGAATTATTTAATTTTTTTCATTTTAAAGAATTCACGTGATACATCAGAACAATCACTTAAAGGTTGATAATTTTCTACGGGTCTAGAGACGGGTATCACAAGACCCTACCCACATGAATTAGTAATTTTGTCCCTAAAGGACTATTTTAGGATGAGATAATCACATTGCTAAGACTTTATATTTTTTATTGCCGTGAATCATATTCCTAGGAATGTGATTCCCAAAAATAAGATGTCCAGGATTATAAAAATATCTATTTGAGACTTGATGGACAATTCTAAACTTCATGGAGCATTAATTATAAAATATAAATAATATTTGTCTCCCTAAATTCCAAATCTTAAACCCTAAACCCTAAAATTTTTAAACTCTAAATCGCCAATTGATTATAGGCTTTAAATTTAATTTGATTTTTTTAATTAATGAAATTTTACATTCAGAAAATTA
>QANZ01044725.1:0-20613 GCA_003254925.1 Chamaecrista fasciculata
AGGAATCACAGAGTTATTTTTATCAAGTTTTAAAGTTTTTTTTTTAATTTTTCCGCTGCGCTCCCTCTGTGATTTCCCAACAGATACAGTCCCATAAAGATCTAAGAGTCACATAGAGATGTGATTGGTAAGGAGTTACCTACCTAAATAGCCAAAGGATGCATGATCGCCCTCAGCGACTGTAGACTTTGGTGAAATATTGGTCTTAGCCACTAATAATAAATTTTCCTGGGTTTTATAAAATGGTGGATATATATATTTTATTTTCCTGCTAATTAAACTTTGCATATCTCAATTGTAGAATCAAATGGCAACAAACGTTTCATCACTATCACTGCGATCTGTCCTTGAGAAGGACAAACTGACTGGGACTAACTTTCTCGACTGGTACCGAAATGTGAGAATTGTTCTCACCGAGGAGAGAAAGCTCTACGTCCTAGACAACCCCATCCCTGAACAGCCTGCTGCTAATGCTCCAAGAGCTCAGAAGGATGCTTATGAGAAGCATCAGAATGACTCTGTGGACGTTGCCTGTCTTATGCTCGTTACCATGGTTCCTGAGATTCAGAAGAACTTGGAGAACAAAGGGGCATATGAGATGATAACACATCTCAAGGAAATGTTCCAAGTGCAAGAGAGGTTTGAGACTTCAAAAGCTCTTTACTCTTGCAAGATGGCGGAAGGTGGATCTATGAGTGCCCACGTCTTAAAGATGCAGGGGCACATAGATCACCTTGCTAGGCTGAGATTTCCCGTTTTGCCAGAGCTAGCGACGGATTTGATCCTGCATTCGCTGCCCAGAAGTTATGACCAGTTTGTCTTAAACTTCAATATAATGGCATGGAGAAATCAGTGTCTGAACTGCATGGGATGCTGAAGACTGCTGAGGCATCTATTAAGAAGGCGCCTAGCACCGTCTTGTTAGTTCAGAACAAGGGAAAGGGGAAGGGCAAAGGAAAGAGGAAAGGCGATGCTGAGGTTGGTGGGACCAAGCCTGCAGCAAAACCTAACCCACCGCCTGCCAAGAAGGCAAAGACCTCTAAGGATGCAGTTTGTTTCTTCTGCCAGAAGCCGGGTCACTGGAGAAGAAATTGTAAGCTGTACATGGAAGATCTGAAGAAGAAGAAGAAGAAGAATTAGGCTTCTACTTCAGGTATCTTTGTTATAGGCGTTCACTTGTCTACTCCTACCACTTGGGTATTGGATACTGCTTGTGGTTCTCACATATGTACTAATGTGCAGGGGTTGAGAAGAAGTAGAAAGCTGAGCAGAGGCGAGGTGGACCTACGTGTGGGCAATGGAGCAAGGGTTGCTGCTGTTGCTGTAGGGACATATGAGCTTGTTTTGCCCACTAGGCTTATTTTGTCTTTGAATAATTGTTATTACGTTCCATGTTTAAGTTCAAACATTATATCACTTTCTTATTTGGATAAGGAAGGTTTTATTTGTGTGAATGGTAATGGAAAGTGTTCAATTTATAAAGATAATGTATTATATGCTTATGGAGATTTGCATGATAACCACTATATCTTAGAATTGAAACAAAGACATATTAATGATATCTATAACATTGATACTAAAAGGATTAAGGTTGGCGAACCTAATCCTACGTACCTTTGGCACTGTCGTCTAGGCCATATAAACGAGAGACGCCTCAAGAAGCTCCATAGAGATGGACTTCTAAGCTCATTTGATTTTGAATCATATGATGCTTGCGAATCCTGTTTACTTGGCAAGATGACAAAAGCACCTTTCACTGGTCAGAGTGAGAGGGCATCTGACTTATTGGGAATCATACATAGTGATGTATGTGGACCCATGAGCATTTATGCCAGAGGGGGTTACTCGTACTTCATTACGTTCACTGACAACTTCAGTAGATATGGGTATATCTACTGAATGAAGCACAAGTCAGAGTCTTTTGAAATGTTCAAAAGATTTCAAAATGAAGTTGAGAACCAGCTTGACAAGAAAATAAAGATCCTTCGATCTGATCGAGGAGGCGAATATTTGAGTCAAGAATTCACTGATCATCTTAGTAGTTGTGGAATAGTTTCACAACTGACTCCTCCTGGAACACCACAGTGGAATGGTGTGTCTGAGAGGAGGAATCGAACTTTATTGGATATGGTTTGATCTATGATGAGTCAGACCGATCTTCCGCCATCCTTCTGGGGTATGCTTTAGAAGCTGCCACGTTCACACTTAACCGTGTTCCGTCCAAGGCCGTTGAGAAGACACTATATGAGATATGGAAAGGGAAGAGTCCCAATTTGTCTTACCTCAGGGTTTGGGGATGTGAGGTTTATGTTAAGCAACAGCCTAACGATAAACTGCCTCCCAAATCCCTCAAGTGTCTATTTGTGGGATACCCTAAAGAGACGAAAGGGTATTACGTCTACTGCCCAACTGACAACAAAGTGTTTGTAGTCAGGAGTGGATTCTTCTTAGAGAAGGATCTTGTTTCCAAAAGAAACAGTGGGAGTAAGATAGAGCTTGAAGAAGTTCAAGCTCCACAAGACACACCAGAGGCGCAGACGGAAACTGGAGAAGTTCCACGAGAGGTTGTGGAAGCTCCTCCACAAACACAAGGACCACGATGGTCTGATAGAACACGTTTTCAGCCAGAGAGATACTGTGGATTTCTCGTGACTGAAAACAAAAACGTGTTGCTCACGGAGCATGGTGAACCCAACACCTATCAAGAGGCCATCGTAGATCCCAACTCAGAAAAATGGGTTGAAGCCATGAAGGCTGAGATGCAATCCATGTATGACAACCAAGTTTGGACCTTGGTCACTCCACCTGAAGGGGTAAAACCCGTAGGGTGCAATTGGGTTTTCAAAGAGAAAACAGACATGGATGGCAACGTCACCGTCTTCAAGGCGAGGCTAGTTGCTAAGGGATTTACACAACGTCATGGTATAGACTATGACGAAACGTTTTCGCCTGTTGCAATGGCCAAATCCATTAGGATCCTCCTTGCCACAGCTGCATATTACGACTATGAGATCTGGCAAATGGATGTCAAAATAGAGTTCCTTAACGGAAGGCTGCCCGAGGATGTGTATATGATACAACCCGAGGGGTTTGAATGTCCTGAGGCACCAGACAAGGTGTGCAAGCTTCAGAGATACATTTATGGATTGAAGCAAGCATCCAGGAGTTGTAATCATCGTTTTGATGAGGTCGTCAAAGAGTTTGGCTTCCTACAAAACCCTGACGAACCTTGTGTTTACAATAAGGTTAGTGGGAGCACGATTGTGTTCTTGGTACTGTATGTCGATGACATACTACTCATTGGGAATGATGTCTCAACCTTGGAGATTGTAAAATCTTGGTTGGGAAAATCCTTTTCAATGAAGGACCTAGGAGAAGCCGCCTACATTCTAGGAATCAAGATCTATAGAGATAGATCTCGTAGGCTTCTTGGGTTGAGTCCAAGCACGTACTTGGATAAGGTACTGAAGAGGTTCAGTATGCAAGACTCCAAGGGGAAGATGCCCCTTGCTTTTTTTTCTCTCCTCTTCTTCTCATCTCAACATCGTCTACCTTATATCGATGGCCAATCAAAGGGAGTTTGAGCTTGTCGAAGGACAATCTCAAACCTTGAGAGCCTATACATCCTCCCTAGAAGAGGATAAAGCTTGGAGGAGATTGTGATTAACAACGGTGGAGAGTACAGGGTGGTCCATAGTTGATACAATGAAGGCCAATCTTGTTGCAAGCTTCAAGCATACAACGTTTCCTATCATCCAAGTTCCGTTTCAAGTTGTTCCAAGCCACTCACGCCCATGGTTTGTCAAATAATTAAGTAATTAAATGGTAACTTAGGTTAGAGTTGAGGGGAAGATGCCCCTTGCTTCATTTTCTCTCCTCTTCTTCTCATCTCAACGTCGTCTACCTTATATCGATGGCCAATCAAAGGGAGTTGGAGCTCGTCGAAGCACAATTTCAAACCTTGAGAGCCCCCTAGAAGAGGATTGAGCTTGGGGGAGGTTGTGATTAACATCGATAGAGAGTATAGGGTGGTCCATAGTTGATACAATGAAGGCGAATCTTGTTCCAAGCTTCAAGCAGACAACGTTTCCAATCATCCATGATCCGTTTCAAGTTGTTCCAAGCCACTCACGCCCTTGGTTTGCCAAATAATTAAGTAGTTAAATGGTTACTTAGGTTACAGTTGAGGGGAAGATGCCCCTTGCTTTGTTTTCTCTCCTCTTCTTCTCATCTCAATGTCGTCTACCTTATATCAATGGCCAATCAAAGGGAATTGGAGCTCGTCGAAGCACAATCTCAAACCTTGAGAGCCTATACATCCTCCCTAGAAGAGGATTGAGCTTGGGGGAGGTTGTGATTAACATCGATAGAGAGTTTAGGGTGGTCCATAGTTGATACAATGAAGGCGAATCTTGTTGCAAGCTTCAAGCAGACAACGTTCCAATCATCCATGATCCACTTCAAGTTGTTCCAAGCCACTCACTCCCATGGTTTGCCAAATAATTAAGTAGTTAAATGGTGACTTAGGTTAGAGTTGAGGGGAAGATGCCCCTTCCTTTGTTTTCTCTCCTCTTCATCTCATCTCAACGTCGTCTACCTTATATCAATGGCCAATCAAAGGGAGTTTGGTGCGAACCCACAAGAGTAAATCCCACGAACCCACCACCAAGTTGAAATATACAACCCCAAGAAAGCTAAACAAAGGCCTAGATGATCACACTTGAACCCTTGCACTCGAACGAAAAAGACCCGAAGTGTTGGAAGATGCCACAAGGATGATCAAGCCTTGATAAGTCTATAAGTTCAATGAAGAACCCTAGAGAGAACACACTCTCACAAGTTGGATAAACCAAACTCACAATATTATAAACTCAAATCTCAAATCTGACATTACAAAGTGTTTTAAGGGAGTATTTATACTCCATGATAAAAGAAACCCTAGTGGGTTATGAAACACTAAACCCAACTAATTAAACCCTAATGGACTTTTATGCATGAAGCCCAACTAATTAAAATAATAAAACTGATTTAATTGTCTTAAAATACTAATGGACTTCAAATACATTAGCCCAAAACTTATTAAATTCGCACAAAATTAAAACCCAAATTGCAAACATCAAATTAAGCCCAAAATATGATTATTTAGGCCCAAATGAGTCTTCATATATGTAGCACTTGGTCCAAGCTCTTTAAATTCATGTCTCTGAGCCCAAATCATGTTGTATAGCTCCACTTTCAGCCCATATTGAACAAATGATGTTTTCAGCATTATTTGTTGGTGCACTTGAATTTTTCCTTTGCAAAGCCTCTTGAATACTTTGGCTAGGTGTTTTGCATCATCCCCTCTCTCTTCAAAAGCATTTGACTCCAAATGTTCTAAATATGTCCTTTGCTTATTATTTCGCATCATTCCCTTTTTCCTCAAGAAGATTCGTCCTCAAATCTTACCTGCATTCAAGAGAGATAAATTAGCAACTTCACAATTAGCTAAAAAAATTTCACCTTGAAGGCTAATCTTGTAAGCATTGCCTTTAAATCTTCTTGATCTTTCTTTTGTAGAGTCAAAGTTGATCTTCTTCTGATCATAAGTTTGCAACCAAACCCAATCACCAGGTTCAATCACCAAATATCTCCAATACTCTTTTTGTTGCCAATGAAAATTATCTTCATTAATCCTTGTTTCATGCAACCTAATCACAAAAGGCATTGAGTTATCAATCAAAAGATTATCAGAAAAATTCAGAGTTGTATAAAAATCATGTAATTTCAGCATGTACATAACATCCATACATCCAGCATTTTCAGCACAAATCTTTCTGACATTCTTTCGCATGCGAGACAAATAACAACACTTAGATAACATGTCTAGCATGTGAACACAAAAATGATCCATTAAACCACCACTATGTGATGCCCTAACAAGGAACTCTTGCATAAGGCATAGAAAAATCCAAATTCTATTTCTATTAAACAGAAAACTATCATGTACATAGAATTTATTAAAAGCACAATTTCTACTTGCATCAACAATATTAACATGAAAGCTCAAGTTAAAAACATCACACCCAATTCCAAAATTAATAGAATCAAATAAGCAATTAAGAGGTGTAAGATGAAATTCTCCCTTCAAAGAATTGAATGACTGCTCAAAACTACGTTCCAAGCTATAATCAATTTCTTCTTTGAATTTCTTTGGCTGCCATAGTTATTTTTTTCTCCCATGAATCAAATTTTTTTCAAAACACAAAATCAATATGATCAACAAATTCTGCTTTTGGAAACGCATATCCATGTTCCTGCATCAAAGAAACATCACCACTAAACAAATAATTGTTAGTGTTAGTAAAAATCAATGATCTCTCTTTCTCATCAAAGCATTTTACCTCATCACTCTGATTTTTACTCTCCATTGGGCCATTAACTTCATTTTTCTCTTTTTCGGCCTCTTTTTTTCTCAACATTCTTTTAACTCTTTTGAACTTTTTCGAGTGAGCTCTCAATATTTCTTTCTTTTTCTCTCTCATTTTGTAGCTCACTCTCTCTTTCATCTCCCTCTTTTCTTTCCTCACAAACTTCTTTTGAAGATATTGTCTCTTTCACCTTTTCATCTTGCACTTCAAATAGAGATTCAACACAATTAGTGTCATGAACTTCCTCTACAAGTGTAGAAACCCTTAGAACAGATTCGAGTTTTTCATCATATATCCTCTTATAGAAAGATGGAGCATATCTCTTCCTCATGACTCTTTTCATCTCATCCCATGTGACAATTGGATCCTCTTTATATCTCATCCGAGGCATTACCAACTTATCCCACCAAAATACAGCATGATCGGAAAATGCAAAAGAAGCAATTCTAATTTTCTTCTTGTCAGAATAATCATGACATGCAAATACCTTCTCAACCTTTTCCTCCCACCTTAAATAGACATCAGAATTATATGTGCCTCTAAAAAGTGGTATTTTCATTTTAACACTTCCAAGGTTGTTATCTTGCCTATTTCTCCCTCCAAAATCATTTTCTCCATGTCTCCTCTCATGACAAGTATTTCTAACATGTTTGTCTTCTCTATGTCTACTTCTTACTCCAAAATCAGATTGTTTAAATGTAACGCCCCAATTTTTTAAGGACCTTTTCGAAAGAAAATAAAGTTGGAGAGGCCTAAAAGAATTATGAAAGAATAAGTTGTAAGAAGAATTTAAAGTGAAGAATCATTATATGACAGATGTATGAGATGAAGGGAGTGAAATAATGGAAATTGAAGTTATAGGGACTAAACTGAAAAGTGAAGAAGTTATCGTAAGTTACCTTAAATGTAAGTATGAGAATAGAAGGAATGTATGAATATGATGTATATGAAATAAGGAAACTTTATTGTGGCAGAAAGTGAGTTTTAAAAAGGACTAAAGTAGTGATTTAATAAGTTTGAGGGATTTATGAGTAAGAGTTATAAGTGAAAGGGGGAAGAATTGTAATTTTAACATTCTTATAAATTTGGATTATAAGGGAGAGGAGGCTCGAGCAGCACCAGAAAAAGAAAGAAAAGAAGAGAAAGAAAGAAGAGAGAAGGAGGAGAAGAAGAGAAGGAGAAGAAGGAAGGAGGGTGGCTCCAGGAGCCGATTCGGACGCGGAGCTTCGTCTCGGAGTTTGTCGTCATGAGGTAGGATTCCTTTATTCTCTCCTCTTTGTATTTTCTCCATCTCTTTTCTCCAATTTCGCTAATTTGGTCCCCTAGGGGTTGAAAACTTGATTTCGAAAATAATGAAGTTTTTGTGAATTTGATGATTGGGTTTTGTTCTATGAATGATTATTGATGAGTTTTTGAAGAGTTTGATGGAAAAATCACTTTTAAAAAGGGAATTTCGAGCTAGGGTTTGTTAGGGACTAAAATGGTGTTTTTGTGATAAATGAATGTTTGATGCATGGGTTCTGATATGAGAGTCAAATTGATGTTGTTTGATGATTATATGATGAGTTTTGATGTTGGAGAATATAATTTTGAAGTCTAAAATGGAGGGTTTTGGATTTTGGGATGCTTAGGGACTAAGATGACGTTTTTGGATGATTAATGAATGTCTGATGCTTGACGGGTGTGATAAGAGTTATTCTGATGTTGTTTTATGGTTAAATGTTGAGTTTTGGAGTTGGGAAACATGTTTTGATGATTGAAATGAAGAACTTTGGGTATTGGGTTGTTTAGGGACTAAATTGCCCTGTTTTCCGAGGTACTACGTTTCTGCAGAACGACCTGGAAAGAAGTGAGTATATCTTCGGATATAGATGTCGGATTTTCATGTGTGACCACTCGTTTTAAAGCTAAGAAAGAGAGGAATCCATACATAGTTTTAGTGTGCAGATTTAACGGCTGGATGGAGAGAAAAGTGGTCACGAATAGTGACAGCCGAAGTGGAAAAAAATGCAGAATTTTATAGTTTTATGTTTTGTTTTCATTTGTGTTAAGGGGTCCCTTGGGAAGTTGTTTCCCTTAGAAAATGGAAGTATTTTTGGGTCTAAAGAGGGGGAAAATGATGAGGTTTCATTTCCACTTTCAAGCTTGAATTTTATAATATGTTATAGCGTGTACTTTTCAATGTGTTCAAGAGTCGTGTGTGGCTTGAATTGTGGGAGTCCGGGATGGCTCAAAATGTAATTGTTAGTATGAAATTAGTTGTGTAGGCCTTTGGGAGGCTTATTATATATTGTATAGGTTGTTGGAAGCCTGTGAGTGGCTTTCTTATCCTGATCTTGCAAAAAGGGTTTCTATGTCAATTGGTAAAATTGCTGAGTAAACTAATTTATTATTAATATTTATTTTAGAGTCAAATCAAAATATCTCTATACTTGTGAATAGTTATATTTTCAAATAGATATGCTTGCTCCTTCATAGTATTCGTTGTGACACTGGCTGAGCATATTTAATTGTCCTAGTGTGTTCTATTTATTATTGGTTGTTGAGAAGTGAATGTGATATTGCTGTGTGCGCTCCCGATGGGTGGAATGAGCTGTGCGGTCCCCACGGGTTGTAATATTGCTGTGTGCGGCCCCAATGGGTGAAAAGCTGTGTGCGGTCCCCATGGGTTGAGAACTTGAGGTGATGCTGTGTGCGGTTCCCTCATGAGTGGAGGAAAAATGAAGAAACTGCTATGTGTGCTCCCCGATGGGTTGAGGTGGAAATACTGATATTATATTTTACTTGTGAATCAAATGCGATGATTGGTTGACTCATGAATTGTATTTGAGTATTACTTGTTGATAAATGGATGGTTATCAAGAATTGGTTGACGTAGAGACTTTATCCTCTTATGAATTGATAATTGTTTTGTAGTGGTTGTATTGACACTGCACTTGGTGAGAAACTGATAGTTTCTACGATGTTGAATATTGATTTTATTTATATGAAATTTCTTTGATGGTTAGAGTGATATCAATTGGATTGTTGAGATTTTGCTGTATAGGTAGATAATGGTATTGATGTAATCTTTATCTGATCATTCATGACTTCATATAAAATCCTTTTTGAGCAAACCCGTGACTTCACTTTCACTCAGTGTTTTCAGGAAACATTTCCTTTTTCTAGGCTATTTTTTTATCTAAGAGAATTTTCTAAAAATATATTCTTAATGTCTCAAAGAGTATGATTTGGAAAAGATTGATATTTCTATCATCGTGATGTTTTACCCAACTTTTAAATATTTCATGAGTGTCTCAATAGATTTATTTATAAAACCTAATGAATTGTGAATTCTTGAATGATTTAAATAATAATATTTCTTACCAAGATTTGGTCCTTGAAAGGTGGTTCAAAAGAAGATCTTTTCTTTAATCTGTTTCTTTCCCCAAATCTCATTTTAGTAAATCCTATCCACATATTTTCTTTCTTCATTAAATTTTAACTAAACCTTTATTTTCTTTTCCTTGAACTCATGTTATATACAACACTTTGATTTTACACATTTTGCCTTCACAAATAGTGAGACGATGGGACATGACTCTAGTTTAAGTCACGTTTGATGATGGGAACTCTGAAGGAGTGTCATCAGTGCATGAGGAATGTTTATTTTTACTGTACTGGTATATGGTGTTGTGAGTACAGGTTGATACTCGTAGTATATTGTCGTGTTTGCGTTAAGTGCTTGTAAAGGAAGTTAAGGGGACGGGTTATTCCTGGATTCTCCTGGTATAAGTTATATTGTGAATTCATGGGATGGGTTATCCCTAATTGTATACGTGTTGAATAAAATGGCTAGTTATGAGATATGTAATCCCTAGTTTTATTTATTTGTATCGTTGGCTCTAGAGAGCTCTTGTTGAATGTGCTTGAGGCAATTAGCCTATTAATGTGGCAGAGATGGTTCTCTGTGTGCTTGTTGTGTGCTGGATTGGATTGGTGTTATTGGGCTTTGAGAAGGAGTTGATGCTAGAGGAATTGTGGTTGAAGTGGAGTTTTGGAATCCTACTGGGAATCTTTCGATTCTCACTCCTAACATTTACAGGTTGCAGGCGAGCGGCTAAGGCTGAGAGTTGAGGCTAGAAGAGTTGATTCCGAATGGTATTTTTCTTTGTATCTCGAGTGTAGATACCGGATTCTTGTTTAGCTAGTTAATGCACTGACAGGTTATCTCTTATATTTGGACCTGCGTGGTAAAAGAAAAAAAAAAGAAAAAAAATGAGGCTGAGCCCCTTGTATGTACTTTTTAACTTAATGTCAGTTGTATTAACGAGCTTTAGTGATTCCTGATTTTGGTTTTCGTATTGTTAGAACGTGTTTTAAAGGAAAAAAAATTTGTGCTAAAATCAGGATGTCACATTAAACATACCTTCCCAACGATCTAATTGTTGTGACATTTCATTGAGAATATGCTCAATATTCCTCTAATTTCTACCACCACTTGAAGCCTCCTCTACGTTAGCCAAGGAAAAGCTGCCAGAAAATATGTTAGTGAAATAAAAATCCTCACCAATGAACACTCGTGTTTCACTCCATGAAGGCTTTTATCCACTCTAATGATCTCACACACTCTTGCCTTTTACCACTATTGATTCCTCTTGAGGCTCTCTTTAAAGAACTAGGCGACTTGAATCAAAACTTTCACAAATTGCAAAGTCAACCAAACACTTAGAGATCTTAAAAATTTAAGAAAGGCTCATAAAAAAAATGAATTTCAGAATGGAATTTAGAGAACAAATGACACAACATTCCAAAAATATGACAAGACATTCAAAAAAAATGCTAATTCCTTCTAGTTTTTCTTTTCTTTTTTTTTCCGTTTTTTTATCACTTTATTTTTTTCCTTTTTCTTTTCTTTTCTGTAGTAACTTTTTTTTTTGTTTCACTTTTTTTTTTCCGGAATTAAAATACCATGGAGTCAACCAAAATTAGAAGAACAAGCAAATTTGAACCCAGAATTTTCAAAAAACGCTGATTCTAAAAATAGGCTATAACTTTGCGTAGAAAACTCCGATTTCGACGATTCCAAAACGAGATGAAAGATCACGTTCTGAAACATAAAAAAGACCTATTATACTTTGGAAAACTCCACCGGAAAGTGGCCGAACAGACAGGTTTTTATGAACGTCCAGAAACACAAAATTAAAAAAAAGATATGACCTGAGTTTAGGTTGAAGCTCTGATACCAAATGGTGCGAACCCATAAGGGAAAATCCCACGAACCCACCACCAAGTTGAAATATACAACCCCAAGAAAGCTAAACAAAGGCCTAGATGATCACACTTGAACACTTGCACTCGAACGAACAAAGACCCAAAGTGTTGGAAGATGCCACAAGGATGATCAAGCCTTGATAAGTCTATAAGTTCAATGAAGAACCCTAGAGAGAACACACTCTCACAAGTTGGATAAACCAAACTCACAATATTATAAACTTAAATCTCAAATCTGACATTACAAAGTGTTTTAAGGGAGTATTTATACTCCATGATAAAAGAAACCCTAGTGGGTTATGAAACACTAAACCCAACTAATTAAACCCTAATGGACTTTTAAACATGAAGCCCAACTAATTAAAATAATAAAACTGATTTAATTGTCTTAAAAAACTAATGGACTTCAAATACATTAGCCCAAAACTTATTGAATTGGCACAAAATTAAAACCCAAATTACAAACATGAACTTAAGCCCAAAATATGATTCTTTAGGCCCAAATGAGTCTTCATATATGTAGCACTTGGTCCAAGCTCTTTAAATTCAAGTCTCTGAGCCCAAATCATGTTGTATAGCTCCACATTCAGCCCATATTGAACAAATGATGTTTTCAGCATTATTTGTTGGTGCACTTGAAATTTTCCTTTGCAAAGCCTCTTCAATCCTTTGGCTAGGTGTTTTGCATCATCCCCTCTCTCTTCAAAAGCATTTGACTCCAAATGTTCTAAATATGTCCTTTGCTTATTATTATTTCACATAAGAGTTGGAGCTCGTCGAAGCACTATCTCAAACCTTGAGAGCCTATACATCCTCCCTATAAGAGGATTGAGCTTGGGGGAGGTTGTGATTAACATCGATAGAGAGTATAGGGTGGTCCATAGTTGATACAATGAAGGCGAATCTTGTTGCAAGCTTCAAGTAGACAACGTTTCCAATCATCCATGATCCGTTTCAAGTTGTTCCAAGCCACTCCCTCCTATGGCTTGCCAAATAATTAAGTAGTTAAATGGTAACTTAGGTTAGAGTTGAGGGGAAGATTCCCCTTGCTTTGTTTTCTCTCCTCTTCTTGTCATCTCAACGTCGTCTACCTTATATCGATGGCCAATCAAAGGGAGTTTGGTGCGAACCCACAAGGGAAAATCCCACGAACCCACCACCAAGATGAAATAAACAACCCCAAGAAAGCAAAACAAAGGCCTAGATGATCACACTTGAACCCTTGCACTCGAACGAACAAAGACCCGAAGTGTTGGAAGACGCCACAAGGATGATCAAGCCTTGATAAGTCTATAAGTTCAATGAAGAACCCTAGAGAGAACACACTCTCACAAGTTGGATAAACCAAACTCACAATATTATAAACTCAAATCTTAAATCTGACATTACAAAGTGTTTTAAGGGAGTATTTATACTCCATGATAAAAGAAACCCTAGTGGGTTATGAAACACTAAACCCAACTAATTAAACCCTAATGGACTTTTAAGCATGAAGCCCAACTAATTAAAATAATAAAACTGATTTAATTGTCTTAAAATACTAATGGACTTCAAATAGATTAGCCCAAAACTTATTAAATTCGCACAAAATTAAAACCCAAATTGCAAACATCAAATTAAGCCAAAAATATGATTATTTAGGCCCAAATGAGTCTTCATATATGTAGCACTTGGTCCAAGCTCTTTAAATTCAAGTCTCTGAGCCCAAATCATGTTGTATAGCTCCACTTTCAGCCCATATTGAACAAATGATGTTTTCAGCATTATTTGTTGGTGCACTTGAAATTTTCCTTTGCAAAGCCTCTTGAATCCTTTGGCTATGTGTTTTGCATCATCCCCTCTCTCTTCAAAAGCATTTGACTCCAAATGTTCTAAATATGCCCTTTGCTTAATATTTCGCATCATTCCCTTTTTCCTGAAGAAGATTCGTCCTCAAATCTTACCTGCATTCAAGAGAGATAAATTAGCAACTTCACAATTAGCTAAAAAAATTTCACCTTGAAGGCTAATCTTGTAAGCATTGCCTTTAAATCTTCTTGATCTTTCTTTTGTAGAGTCAAAGTTGATCTTCTTCTGATCATAAGTTTGCAACCAAACCCAATCACCAGGTTCAATCACCAAATATCTCCAATACTCTTTTTGTTTCCAATGAAAATTATCTTCATTAATTCTTGTTTCATGCAACCTAATCACAAAAGGCATTGAGTTATCAATCAAAAGATTATCAGAAAAATTCAGAGTGGTATAGAAATCATGTAATTTCAGCATGTACATAACATCCATACATCCAGCATTTTCAGCACAAATCTTTCTGACATTCTTTCGCATGCGAGACAAATAACAACATTTAGATAACATGTCTAGCATGTGAACCCAAAAATGATCCATTAAACCACCACTATGTGATGCCCTAAGAAGCAACTCTTGCATATGGCATAGAAAAATCCAAATTCTATTTCCATTAAACAGAAAACTATCATGTACATAGAATTTATTAAAAGCACAATTTGTACTTGCATCAACAATATTAACATGAAAGCTCAAGTTAAAATCATCACACCCAATTCCAAAATTAATAGAATCAAATAAGCAATTAACAGGTGTAAGACGAAATTCTCCCTTCAAAGAATTGAATGACTGCTCAAAACTACGTTCCAAGCTATAATCAATTTCTTCTTTGAATTTCTTTGGCTGCCATAGTTCTTTTTTTCTCCCATGAATCAAATGTTTTTCCAAACAGAAAATCAATATGATCAACAAATTCTTCTTTTGGAAACGCATATCCATGTTCCTGCATCAAAGAAACATCACCACTAAACAAATAATTGTTAGTGTTAGTAAAAATCAATGATCTCTCTTTCTCATCACTCTGATTTTTACTCTCCATTGGGCCATCAACTTCATTTTTCTCTTTTTCGGCCTCTTTTTGTCTCAACATTCTTTTCACTCTTTTGAACTTTTTCAAGTGAGCTCTCAATATTTCTTTCTTTTTCTCTCTCATTTTGTAGCTCACTCTCTCTTTTATCTCCCTCTTTTCTTTCCTCACAAACTTCTTTTGAAGATATTGTCTCTTTCACCTTTTCATCTTGCACTTCAAATAGAGATTCAACACAGTTAGTGTCATGAACTTCCTCTACAAGTGTAGAAACCCTTAGGACAGATTCATGTTTTTCATCATATATCCTCTTATAGAAAGATGGAGCATATCTCTTCCTCATAACTCTGTTCATCTCATCCCATGTGACAATTGGATCCTCTTTATATCTCATCCGAGACATTACCAACTTATCCCACCAAATTACAGCATGATCGGAAAATGCAAAAGAAGCAATTCTAATTTTCTTCTTGTCAGAATAGTCATGACATGCAAATACCTTCTCAACCTTTTCCTCCCACCTTAAATAGACATCAGAATTATATGTGCCTGTAAAAAGTGGTGTTTTCATTTTAACACTTCCAAGGTTGTTATCTTGCCTATTTCTCCGTCCAAAATCATTTTCTCCATGTCTCCTTTCATGACAAGTATTTCTAACATGTTTGTCTTCTCTATGTCTACTTCTTACTCCAAAATCAGATTGTTTAAACATATCTTCCCAACGATCTAATTGTTGTGACATTTCATTGAGAATATGCTCAATATTCCTCTGTTTTCTACCACCACTTGAAGCCTCCTCTACATTAGCCATGGAAAAGCTGCAAGAAAATATGTTAGTGAAATAAAAATCCTCACCAATGAACACTCGTGTTTCACTCCATGAAGGCTATTATCCACTCTAATGATCTCACACACTCTTGCCTTTTACCACTATTGATTCCTCTTGAGGCTCTCTTTAAAGAACTAGGCGACTTGAATCAAAACTTTCACAAATTGCAAAGTCAACCAAACACTTAGAGATCTTAAGAATTTAAGAAAGGCTCATAAAAAAAATGAATTTCATAATGGAATTTAGAGAACAAATGACACAACATTCCAAAAATATGACAAGACATTCAAATAAAATGCTAATTCCTTCTAGTTTTTCTTTTCTTTTTTTTTCTCCGTTTTTTTTATCACTTTATTTTTTTCCTTTTTCTTTTCTTTTCTGTAGTAACTTTTTTTTTGTTTCACTTTTTTTTTCCGGAATTAAAATACCATGGAATCAACCAAAATTAGAAGAACAAGCAAATTTGAACCCAGAATTTTCAAAAAACGCTGATTCTAAAAATAGGCTATAACTTTGCGTAGAAAACTCCGATTTCGACGATTCCAAAACGAGATGAAAGATCACGTTCTGAAACATAAAAAAGACCTATTATACTTCGGAAAACTCCATCGGAAAGTGGCCGAACAGACAGGTTTTTATGAACGTCCAGAAACACAAAATTAAAAAAAAGATATGACCTGAGTTTAGGTTGAAGCTCTGATACCAAATGGTGCGAACCCACAAGGGAAAATCCCACGACCCACCACCAAGTTGAAATATACAACCCCAAGAAAGCTAAACAAAGGCCTAGATGATCACACAAGAACCCTTGCACTCGAACGAACAAAGACCCGAAGTGTTGGAAGACGCCACAAGGATGATCAAGCCTTGATAAGTCTATAAGTTCAATGAAGAACCCTAGAGAGAACACACTCTCACAAGTTGGATAAACCAAACTCACAATATTATAAACTCAAATCTCAAATCTGACATTACAAAGTGTTTTAAGGGAGTATTTATACTCCATGATAAAAGAAACCCTAGTGGGTTATGAAACACTAAACCCAACTAATTAAACCCTAATGGACTTTTAAACATGAAGCCCAACTAATTAAAATAATAAAACTGATTTAATTGTCTTAAAAAACTAATGGACTTCAAATACATTAGCCCAAAACTTATTGAATTCGCACAAAATTAAAACCCAAATTACAAACATCAAATTAAACCCAAAAGACGATTCTTTAGGCCCAAATGAGTCTTCATATATGTAGCACTTGGTCCAAGCTCTTTAAATTTAAGTCTCTGAGCCCAAATCATGTTGTATAGCTCCACTTTCAGCCCATATTGAACAAATGATGTTTTCAGCATTATTTGTTGGTGCACTTGAAATTTTCCTTTGCAAAGCCTCTTCAATCCTTTGGCTAGGTGTTTTGCATCATCCCCTCTCTCTTCAAAAGCATTTGACTCCAAATGTTCTAAATATGCCCTTTGCTTATTATTTCGCATCAGAGTTGGAGCTCGTCGAAGCACAATCTCAAACCTTGAGAGCCTATACATCCTCCCTATAAGAGGATTGAGCTTGGGGGAGGTTGTGATTAACATCAATAGAGAGTATAGGGTGGTCCATAGTTGATACAATGAAGGCGAATCTTGTTGCAAGCTTCAAGCAGACAACGTTTCCAATCATCCATGATCCGTTTCAAGTTGTTCCAAGCCACTCACTCCCATGGTTTGCCAAATAATTAAGTAGTTAAATGGTAACTTAGGTTAGAGTTGAGGGGAAGATGCCCCTTGCTTTGTTTTCTCTCCTCTTCTTCTTATCTCAACGTCGTCTACCTTATATCGATGGCCAATCAAAGGGAGTTTGGTGCGAACCCACAAGGGAAAATTCCACGAACCCACCACCAAGTTGAAATATACAACCCCAAGAAAGCTAAACAAAGACCTAGATGATCACACTTGAACCCTTGCACTCGAACGAACAAAGACCCGAAGTGTTGGAAGATGCCACAAGGATGATCAAGCGTTGATAAGTCTATAAGTTCAATGAAGAACCCTAGAGAGAACACACTCTCTCAAGTTGGATAAACCAAACTCACAATATTATAAACTAAAATCTCAAATCTGACATTACAAAGTGTTTTAAGGGAGTATTTATACTCCATGATAAAAGAATCCCTAGTGGGTTATGTAACACTAAACCCAACTAATTAAACCCTAATGGACTTTTAAGCATGAAGCCCAACTAATTAAAATAATAAAACTGATTTAATTGTCTTAAAATACTAATGGACTTCAAATACATTAGCCCAAAACTTATTAAATTCGCACAAAATTAAAACCCAAATTGCAAACATCAAATTAAGCCCAAAATATGATTATTTAGGCCCAAATGAGTCTTCATATATGTAGCATTTGGTCCAAGCTCTTTAAATTCAAGTCTCTGAGCCCAAATCATGTTTTATAGCTCCACTTTCAGCCCATATTGAACAAATGATGTTTTCAGCATTATTAGTTGGTGCACTTGAAATTTTCCTTTGCAAAGCCTCTTGAATCCTTTGGCTAGGTGTTTTGCATCATCCCCTCTCTCTTCAAAAGAATTTGACTCCAAATGTTCTAAATATGTCCTTTGCTTAATATTGCGCATCATTCCCTTTTTCCTCAAGAAGATTCGTCCTCAAATCTTACCTGCATTCAAGAGAGATAAATTAGCAACTTCACAATTAGCTAAAAAAATTTCACCTTGAAGGCTCATCTTGTAAGCATCGCCTTCAAATCTTTTTGATCTTTCTTTTGTAGAGTCAAAGTTGATCTTCTTGTGATCATAAGTTTGCAACCAAACTCAATCACCAGGTTCAATCACCAAATATCTCCAATACTCTTTTTGTTGCCAATGAAAATTATCTTCATTAATCCTTGTTTCATGCAACCTAATCACAAAAGGCATTGAGTTATCAATCAAAAGATTATCAGAAAAATTCAGAGTTGTATGGAAATCATGTAATTTCAGCATGTACATAACATCCATACATCCAGCATTTTCAGCACAAATCTTTCTGACATTCTTTCGCATGCGAGACAAATAACAACACTTAGATAACATGTCTAGCATGTGAACACAAAAATGATCCATTAAACCACCACTATGTGATGCCCTAACAAGCAACTCTTGCATATGGCATAGAAAAATCCAAATTCTATTTCCATTAAACAGAAAACTATCATGTACATAGAATTTATTAAAAGCACAATTTCTACTTGCATCAACAATATTAACATGAAAGCTCAAGTTAAAATCATCACACCCAATTCCAAAATTAATAGAATCAAATAAGCAATTAAGAGGTGTAAGATGAAATTCTCCCTTCAAAGAATTGAATGACTGCTCAAAACTACGTTCCAAGCTATAATCAATTTCTTCTTTGAATTTCTTTGGCTGCCATAGTTCTTTTTTTCTCCCATGAATCAAATGTTTTTCCAAACAAAAAATCAATATGATCAACAAATTCTTCTTTTGGAAACGCATATCCATGTTCCTGCATCAAAGAAACATCACCACTAAACAAATAATTGTTAGTGTTAGTAAAAATCAATGATCTCTCTTTCTCATCAAAGCATTTTACCTCATCACTCTGATTTTTACTCTCCATTGGGCCATCAACTTCATTTTTCTCTTTCTCGGCCTCTTTTTGTCTCAACATTCTTTTCACTCTTTTGAACTTTTTCTAGTGAGCTCTCAATATTTCTTTCTTTTTCTCTCTCATTTTGTAGCTCACTCTCTCTTTTATCTCCCTCTTTTCTTTCCTCACAAACTTCTTTTGAAGATATTGTCTCTTTCACCTTTTCATCTTGCACTTCAAATAGAGATTCAACACAATTAGTGTCATGAACTTCCTCTACAAGTGTAGAAACCCTTAGGACAGATTCATGTTTTTCATCATATATCCTCTTATAGAAAGATGGAGCATATCTCTTCCTCATGACTCTTTTCATCTCCTCCCATGTGACAATTGGATCCTCTTTATATCTCATCCGAGACATTACCAACTTATCCCACCAAAATACAGCATGATCGGAAAATGCAAAAGAAGCAATTCTAATTTTCTTGTTGTCAGAATAGTCATGACATGAAAATACCTTCTCAACCTTTTCCTCCCACCTTAAATAGACATCAGAATTATATGTGCCTCTAAAAAGTGGTATTTTCATTTTAACACTTCCAAGCTTGTTATCTTGCCTATTTCTCCCTCCAAAATCATTTTCTCCATGTCTCATCTCATGACAAGTATTTCTAACATGTTTGTCTTCTCTATGTCTACTTCTTACTCCAAAATCAGATTGTTTAAACATACCTTCCCAACGATCTAATTGTTGTGACATTTCATTGAGAATATGCTCAATATTCCTCTGATTTCTATCACCACTTGAAGCCTCCTCTACATTAGCCAAGGAAAAGCTGCAAGAAAATATGTTAGTGAAATAAAAATCCTCACCAATGAACACTCGTGTTTCACTCCATGAAGGCTTTTATCCACTCTAATGATCTCACACACTCTTGCCTTTTACCACTATTGATTCCTCTTGAGGCTCTCATTAAAGAACTAGGCGACTTGAATCAAAACTTTCACAAATTGCAAAGTCAACCAAACACTTAGAGATCTTAAGAATTTAAGAAAGGCTCATAAAAAAAAAATGAATTTCAGAATGGAATTTAGAGAACAAATGACACAACATTCCAAAAATATGACAAGACATTCAAAAAAAATGCTAATTCCTTCTGGTTTTTCTTTTCTTTTTTTTTTTCCGTTTTTTTTATCACTTTATTTTTTTCCTTTTTCTTTTCTTTTCTGTAGTAACTTTTTTTCTTGTTTCACTTTTTTTTCGGGAATTAAAATACCATGGAATCAACCAAAATTAGAAGAAGAGGATTGAGCTTGTTTTCTCTCCTTCCTTTGTTTTCTCTCCTTGCTTTGTTTTCTCTCCTCTTCTTCTGATCTCAACATCGTCTACCTTATATCGATGGCCAATCAAAGGGAGTTTGAGCTTGTCGAAGTATAATATCAAACCTTGAGAGCCTATACATCCTCCCTGGAAGAGGATTGAGCTTGGACGAGGTTGTGATTAACAACGGTCGAGAGTACAGGGTGGTCCATAGTTGATACAATGAAGGCGAATCTTGTTGCAAGCTTCAAGCATACAACGTTTCCTATCATCCAAGTATTGGGAAATCACAGAGGGAGCGCAGCGGAAAAATAAAAAAAAAA
>QANZ01044741.1:0-30321 GCA_003254925.1 Chamaecrista fasciculata
TTTACAAGTTTACAAAGTTTATTACATCAAAAAGGGGGAGGGGGGGTTACAAGTGTTTACAGCAAATAACATTCACACACCCCCCGGCGGCAGCACAGGATCTTCAACCAGGTAGTCGTCGGTCGAACAGTCAGTCGGACCGGAACCCTTCAGAGGGGCATCAACTCCATCCTCCCCATCACCCCCATCGCCGAACAAGCCTAACCCAGGCCTGTCATCCTGGTGGGAAGGAGAGACGCCCGTAGCAGACGGGTGAGCACCCGGCACGTTCACCACTACTCCGAGAAGCATCCTCCCCAGGTCCAACTTACCACTTGAGGATTCCCCTCTCTCCGTCGGATCAGCAGGACGCTCCGGGCATTTCTCCAAGGGACGGACCCGGTCGACGATTACACCGTTGGCCACCTCCCGCATAGGGTGCACTTCATCTAAACCCCGGGCAGCCTCCGGATGGAAATGGACCACTTTCCTCACCCCGTTGATGAAGCCCTTCTCATAGAAGCACTTCCCCTCCCACTGGAGTTGGGCCCTCTCATTTTCCAGGGTTTCCTCCAGTCTCCTGGTCATCGCGTCGAGTGACAGGCTGTGGGTCGTCGCCATCCGGCCCACGACGGCCTCGTGGTCACGCTTCAACTCGTTGATGGCAGCGGAGTGCTCCCGACGAAGAGCATCCATCTCCGACGCCCAGCGACCCCGCTGGACAGCCAACTCCTCGGCAGCCACCCGCGCAACCTCCTCCCTCTCGGTGCGGATCGCCTCAAGGCGAGTCTCAAAAGCACTTTCAGCCGCACTTTTTTCTCCCCGGAGCCTATCCAGCGCCGACTCATAGTCCTCCACAAGGCGCTCCAGCTCTTTACCATGTTCCTCCGCTTGGGCTCTTAGCAGTTCGTCAACCTTGGACACCCCCACAGCACGGGCATCCTCCAACTGCTTCCCCAATTCCCCTTTCTCGGCGGTAAGCTCCGCCACCTGACCCTCCAAGAGGACAACCCTCTTCTCAGACTCGGCCAACCGAGCCTTGTGCATAGAATTCCTACCTCGGATGTCCTCGAACTGCTGGTAAAGCACTGCTATTCGGCGGCAAGATTCCAAGCCGTGTTTAATGGCATCGGCGGCAACATCCCGAGGAAGTTTAGCCACCAAGTTATCCATGTGGTCTTTGCCGGCCCGCGTGCAGGAGGACTCCATGAATAAGAAGGGGTTGATACTGCTGCCCAAGATGTCTGTGACATACACTCCTCGGAATGGCTCCTCGGAGTCAATATCAAGAGCATAAAGGATACCCGGCGGAGAGGCAACCCAGGCAGGTTCCCCCTCCCACACTCAAGCATTTAATGGAGTCCTCCTGCATGGGCAGCAGTATCCCCCTCCCACACTATGTGTGAGTCACGTTGTTTGCTTCTTGAGTTTACTCGTGACGTGGCTAGCCGGGGCAGGTGACTCTGACCTGCAGAGCGCTGGAGCTCAAGTGTCCGAGGCGTAGGGGAGGCGTCCCTCCCTGCCTGTGTAGAGGACCGAGGGCCCATTTAATCATTCGTAATAGAAAGATAAAAAGGGAAAAAATAGCAATAAGAAGAAACATGATTTTCATTAAACTTTGGAAAAAGTTACATGAGTACTGTCATGGCGACAGATATTTCTTTAACTTAGCTATGTTCCATGGGTTTGGAAGATGGTTTCCTCCCATGGTTTCTAGGCGGTAGGCCCCTCCTGGGAGTGTTTCGTAAATCCGATATGGACCCTCCCAGTTGGGTCCCAGTTTGCCTTCCGAGGGGTTGACCCTGTTGTTGGCGACTTCCCTCAGGACCAGGTCTCCGACGCGCAAAGTGCGTTTTTTGACCTTGGTGTTGAAGTAGTTCGCTATCTTCTGCTTGTATGCAGCCATCCGGATCAATGCTGTCTCCCTCATTTCCTCAGAGATGTCTAAGGATGCCTGGCGCTGGGCCTGGTTCTGTTGTTCCTCATAGTAGAGGACTCTGTCGGAGGTTGCTCCGATTTCAGCGGGGATCATGGCTTCGCAGCCGTAGGCCAAAGCATAGGGGGTTTCCTTGGTTGCCGTCTGCTTTGTGACACGATAAGACCACAAAACCGAAGGCAATTCGTCTACCCACCGCCCCTTGGCGTTGTCCAGGCGTTTCTTTAATCCCTTGAGGATGATTCTGTTAGCCAGTTCCGTTTGTCCGTTTGTGGCGGGGTGTTCCACGGATGTGGTCTTCAGCCTCATGTGGTAACTTTCGCAGAATTCTCGGAACTGCTGGCTAATGAATTGGCGCCCATTGTCTGTTATGAGAGTGTGTGGGATGCCAAATCGAGTGATTATGTTCTTTGTGACGAATTTGATGATTGCCGCCGAGGTGATAGATGTCAGGGGCTCTGCTTCTACCCACTTGGTGAAGTGGTCAACGGCGACTACCAAGAACTTCCGCTGGTTGGTGGCCTGTGGAAATGGCCCCAGGATGTCTATGCCCCATATGTCGAATGGCCACGGTGCCTGCAGAGGATGCATATCCTCTGCCGGCGTGTGTATGAGGTTTCCGTGGCGCTGGCACTTGTCACATGTCTTCACCAACCGGTCCGCGTCCTTGATGATTCCCGGCCAGTAGAAGCCAGCTTGCAGTGTTTTCCTTTTCAGAGCTGCCGGGGCCTGGTGGGAGCCACATACTCCCGCGTGCAGCTCACGGAGGATGTAGTTTGCCTCCTCCGGGGGTACACACTTCAGTGACGGGGACGAAAATCCCTTTTTGTAAAGTGTTTCGCCGGATAGGAAATACCGTGCAGCTCTTCTGGTCGAGTTTTTCGCTTCTGCTCGATCGGCGGGGAGGGTACCGTCCCTGAGGTAGGCCATGATTGGCGTCATCCAGGTGGATACTCCATCGATCTGGTTTACCTCCTCCTCGTTGATGGAGGGTTGTTCGAGAGTAGTGCAGATGATAGAGTCCCTACCGGCCTTGCTGGGCTTATTTGCCAGCTTCGCCAACTTGTCAGCGCGGGAGTTCTGATCCCGGGGGACGTGTCGGAACTCGACTTTTCGGAATTTGGCAGCTAGACGCCGCGCCTTGGCGTGATACCTGAGGATGGTTTCCTCCTTGGCCTCGAACTCTCCCTTCATTTGTTGGACCACTAGTTGTGAGTCACTGTTGACCGTTAGCTCCTGGGCGTTGACCGTGAGGGCCAGCTCTAAAGCAGCTAGGAGAGCTTCGTATTCCGCCTGGTTATTGGTGGCGGGGAAGCGTATCTCAATGGATTGCTCAATAACCATCCCGTCTGGTGCTTCTAGGATGACCCCTGCTCCTTTTGACTTGCTGGAGGAGGCACCATCCACGTATATTACCCATGTGCTGTTGAGTGCTTCCGGCGAGGTCATCTCAGCGACAAAATCCGCTAAGGCTTGCCCCTTGATGGCTCTGCGGGGTTGGAACATGAGTCCGAATTCCGAGAGCTCAATGGCCCAGTAAGATAGCCGTCCGGCGACGTCGGGCTGGTGGATCACCTGCCGTAGTGGTCTGTCGGTCCGGACGATGATCTGATACTGCTGGTAGTAGGGCCGAAGCTTCCTCGTCGATACCAGTAGAGCGAATGCGAGTTTCTCGAGCATGTGGTATCGTGACTCCGACGGGGTCAGGACCTTGCTGGAGAAGTAAATCGGCTTTTGATCTTCTCCCTCCTCGGTGACTAACGCAGAGCTGACTGCCTGATCGTTAGCAGCGAGATATACATATATTGGCGTCTCCAGCCTGGGAGTGGTCAGTATTGGCGGCTTCGCCAGATACTGCTTTAGCTCCAGAAAGGCCCTATCGCATTCCTCCGTCCATTCGAACTTCTTTCCTCCTTTGAGGGTTTTGAAGAATGGGAGGCAGCGGTCGGCGGACCTGGTTAATTCGTTTTAGATGTTCTGTTAGTACTCGTTGCATAAGTAAAACAAACAGAGTATTTGCACAAAAAGAGATTCTGTATTAACGTAGTGGAGGGCTCGCGATGTGCAAGCACAAGTACAGCATCCGGAGCTTGTGTGTCCGGGTAGTAGATTACAAAAATGTAAGTAAATGCAAACGGGGAGAGGGGTGGGGGGGAATACGCCCCTTTGACTAACTACTTCTGAAGAGAAGTGGGGTTATCAGCATTGGTGCTACCTGGAGAGGAAGCGATGGATGGCGGCGATCCGGCCGGTGAGGCGTTGTACTTCCTTGGGGTTCTTGGGAGGGGACATCTCCATTATGGCTTGGCACTGATCCGGGTTAACCTCTATCCCTCGCTGCGAGATGAGGAACCCGAGGAACTTGCCTCCCGACACGCCAAAAGCACATTTCGAAGGGTTGAGGCGCATCTGGTACTGCCTCAGTATTGCGAAGATCTCCTACAGGTCTTCCAGATGGTTGCCGCCGGCTCTCGTTTTGACGACCATGTCGTCGACGTATACCTCGATGTTCCTTCCGAGGTGGTCTCGGAAGAAGAGGTCCATCATGCGCTGGTAGGTGGCGCCGGCGTTCTTCAGGCCAAAGGGCATGACCTTATAGCAGAAGACTCCCTTGTCTGTGATGAAGGCAGTCTTCTCCACATCCCTCGGATCCATCCGGATCTGATTGTACCCGGAAAATGCGTCGAGGAAGCTCAGTGTGGCGTGGCCACTCGTTCCGTCGACGAGTCGGTCGATGCTGGGGAGTGGGTAGGGATCCTTCGGGCATGCCTTGTTCAGGTCGGAGAAGTCAACACACATCCGCCATTTTCCGTTGGCCTTCTGGACGAGGACAACGTTGGATAGCCACGTGGGGTACTTGGTCTCACGGATGAAACCTGCCGCCAGCAATTTCTCTACTTCTTCTTTTGCTGCCTGCTGACGCTGTTGACCCAAGTTTCTTTTTTTCTGGAAGACGCCAGGTCTTCCGTCAACGTTAAGGGAGTGGCAGATGATGCTTGGGTCAATCCCCGGCATGTCCGATGCGGACCATGCAAAGATATCCTCGTTCCGGTAGAGGAATTGGATCAGTGCTTCTTTCTCTGGTGGAGGGAGAGTGGCGCAGATGCTAACGGTTTTTTCTGGCGCTCCCGGAAAAGCCACTGCTTCCATTTCATCCGAAGGCTGCGGATGATTCTGTGGGATCTCATCCCGTAGATCAACAATCTCGCAGTTCATTACTGCGTGTTCTTTCTCCTTTCCTTTTTCTGAGGAGGATGGCGGGGGGTTCTGAGGAGCTTCTCGGCTTGTCTGGGGCTTGGCCAGGCTGGTGGCGTAGCATTGCCTGGCTACTTCCTGATTCGCCCGTACTTGTCCCACGCCGTGAGGGGTGGGGAATTTCATCAATAAGTGTGCCGTGGACACTACGGCACGGGCAGCGTTCAGCGAGGGCCTGCCGAGAATTGCGTTGTAGGCGGAGGGTGTTTTGACGACCACGAAGATGGTTGGGATGCATACACACTTCGGGTCCTCTACCAGCGTGAGGTTCAGTTCGATCATCCCCTCCACGGGGACCTGGGCCCCGGAAAAGCCTATCAGGTGCTCGTTGAAAGGGGAGAGTTGCTCTCGGGAGAGACCCATACTTGAGAAGGCATCCCAGAATAAGATATCAGCCGAGGACCCCTGGTCAACCAAGATCCTCTTCACGTTGTACCTTCCTATCCCGGCTGTGATTACCATAGGGTCACACTCTTCGGAGTCTACGTCCGCCAGCTCCTCGTCGGTGAATATGATTGGTTCTCCTTGGGGCGCGTGGGGTTTCTTGAGGTAATCCAACTTCATAACGGATCTCCTCATCCGCTTCCGCGACTGCGGGCCCCTCCTCCGGCGGTCCACTCCGCCGGCGATGACGTTGATGGTCCCCAACATCTGAGAACTTGTGTTGTTTCCTCTTGATCCTCCTTCTGGTGGCCGGTCATCCCGACGGGGCCTCTGTTGCCTGCCTTGGTCCCCGCCCCGGTGTTCTCTGTCATCATCTCTTCTTTTGTTATCCCGCTTTACGTACTTCCCCAGTTTCCCGTTCTGGATGAGAGCCTCAATCTCATCTTTTAACGAGATGCACTCGTCGGTGGTATGGCCGTGGTCTCGGTGATATTCACAGTATCGGCTCTGATCCTTTGGTCTGTCACCGGGGCGTGGCTTTCTCGGGGTGAGGATGGGGAAAATCCCGAGGCCCTGGGACTCTGCTAGTATCCGGGACTGTGAGACAGTGAGGACGGTGTAGACGTTAAACCGTGTCCGGGAGGGGATTGGTTGTCTGTCGTTACCCCTCTCCTGCTGGGGGTGTTTCTGTCTGTCCTGCCGGGGGGGTCCCGGCGCCGTTGATCACCACGGTATTGCTGCTGCTGCTGTTTGCTGCCGGAGCTCATGTTCGCAAATCTGCTCTTCTGGGAGGTGAAGGCATCCTCCTTTATGATGAACTCCTGGACCTTCGATAACAGTTCTTCTAACGAGCTAGGGTTCATGAAAGCCAGCTCCTTATGAGTTTGTCCGGGGCGGAGGCCTGCTTGAAAGGCGTGTACCGCCACGCTGTCCTCGAGGTCCTTGACTGTGAGGCATTTCTGATTGAAACGGTGTAGGAAGTCACGGAGAGACTCGTGCTCTCCCTGATGAACGTCCGCCAACACGGATGCCGGCTGCTTGTACACCACGCTGGTGGCAAACCGCTTTTTGAATAGGTTTTCCATATCCCGGAAGCTGTGTATACTGTCGTTCGGGAGCTTGGAGAACCAAATGAGCCCTTCTCCGACGAGTGTGGTCGGGAATAACTTGCACTTTTTGCCTTCCGACAGGTTAGCGATCTACATGCACGCGTGGAACTGCCGGAGATGATCATCCGGGTCCTTAGTTCCATCGTACCGGGGGAGCTTCATCGGCATTTTGAACCCGGTGGGCAACTCATCTTGCTGTATGTGTGGCGCATATATCCCGGGAGAGGGCATCGGGGGAGCCGGGGGCGTCGGAACTACTGTTGGGGGTGCTGAAGGGGGGTTTGTAGTCGCTGAAGGGCCTGCAGATGGCAGATGTTTGGCTAAGAGTTGCCATAACTCAGCTGGTACATTCCACTGTTGCATTGTGGACCCTAGCGGTGTTGGGGAGGTGAAAGGATGATTCCTCCCTGTCGGTTCATTCCGCTCTCCGGGAACGTATTCCTCTTCTCGTCCCGACAACACGGCTTCCGAGGGGGGTCGTGCGTCGGGGGTGGTGTGGTATACTGGTGGAGGGAGCTCGGGAACTTCCTGAATCTGTTTCCCCTTGGAGCTGGAGCTTATCAACTGACTGAAACGTCTCTCCATGAACTGGTCAAACTGCTCTTCCATGTTTCGGCGCAGGGAGGCCATGTCAGCTACGTGTGCAGCCCTTGCCTCCCTGAGTTCTGTCTGAACAATCTCTCGTATCTCAGCTGTATACGGAGAGGGTGTTGCGCGAGTTTCTTCCTCTGTATGCTGGTGGAAACCGGCGAGAGAGGTCAGTGGTGTGGGAGTTCTCTCGCCCTGCTGTACGTGTCCTGGTGCATTCCGGGGGGATGACCTGGGGTCATGCTCATGTATGGTGTCTCCGGCTTGTTGATCTCTCGGATGGCTCGAGCCCGAGGGAGCGTCTGCTGAGCTCGGGTGCAGCTGGTTCTCGTTATGGGTTTCCATTGCAGAGAACGTCGTAGCTTGCTTGAGTTCACAGTAAGAGATAACAACAAGGGGTTAGCACAGAATACAAGTATGACCTCCACGGAGAGCCGTACCAGGGTCTCTCGGGGGTTGAGCAAAAGAAACAGAAACTTGTTCGTCGAAGAGGTGGAGCAGAAAGCTACGAAGAGTGTAGGGGGGAGCAGGGTGGAGTTCGTGGAGGAACTCTCTTCCCTACGAGGTGCTCCCCGTCGAGTGTGTGTGTGTCTTAGCAACAGCTAAGTAGAGGGGGGGAGAGATAACCGGAGTTTCCTCATCTCTCCCCACAGACGGCGCCAGTGAAAACTACAAAGCTGGATTAGGATAAATCTAACCTTGAGTTCACAGTTGAGGGGCAGTTTCCGGCAAGTAGGGGTCGTCGGAACCTGCAAACGAGAATGCACAGGGGGTTCCCTGCGATTCTTCTCCGATGCTTAAGTTAGAGAGAGAAAGCTGGAGAGTTTGAATATTTTTAGAGAGAGAGAGTCGTTACCTTAGAAAGGTTCCCCCTTTTCCTTTTATCCTCCTTCCCTTTTGTCTCATGTTCGTACGAGGTCTCTCTCTGAGACGTTAGGGGTGTACTCGGGATGTGTGAGGAAAAGGGGGTTGGTGTAGGTTTCTGCTTTTGACGTGACAGCTATCACTGCCAGGGTACGGTGGGATTTCCAACCTTCTCTCCTGGTTGTCAGTGATAGCCAAGAGTGCTTTTCATGGTTTGGTCTGCGCGCAGGGGGCGTTTTAGTCCTTTTGCGTGTCCTTCTTGTCCTGTCACGTGCTTTCACGGATCCTAGCATTTAATGCCAATATCTTGGCATTAAATGCTTGAGTGTGGGAGGGGGAACCTGCCTGGGTTGCCTCTCCGTCGGGTATCCTTTATGCCCTTGGATAACAACTCCGAGGGGCCATTCCGAGGAGTGTATATCACTAGTCCCTCCGAAAGGTCCGAGGGGGAGTCCGCGCCGTCGGCTTCCGAGGGGTGATTCCGAGAGGTGTATATCACTAGTCCCTCCGAAAGGTCCGAGGGGGAGTCCGCGCCGTCGGCTTCCGAGGGGTGATCCCGAGGGGTGTATATCACTAGTCCCTCCGAAAGGTCCGAGGGGGAGTCCGCGCCATCGGCTTCCGAGGGGTGATCCCGAGGGGTGTATGTCACTAGTCCCTCCGAAGGGTCCGAGGGGGAGTCCGCGCCATCGGCTTCCGAGGGGTGATCCCGAGGGGTGTATATCAATTTCCAATTCGTCAAACAATTTGTAAATCCTCCATATAAATTATTGTTAGACATGTCCAAATACACTAATAATTGACTTGTCCCATTCATTTCTTGGCACAAAAGAGAAGGAATGGGTCCTGACACAGAATTATTTGATATATAAAAAATGGCTACATTTAGAGACAACTTAGGGAGGCGGCCACCTTGTATTATTTGAACTCAGAATTGTAACCTTAGTGTTTAGCAACACATTTGAAATATCTGCATCAATCAATTGTATTATATCTTAAAGTAATGAGCTCGAAGTTGGCTGCAAAACTCCAAAACTTATCATGGTCAGATCTCAATGAAATTTGTGAGCTTTCAATGCTAAAACTCTTAAAGAGATGTTTATTGGGTATATTGAAGCTTAAAAGGAGGAACCCATATGGAATTGAAGTCAAAGGATTAAGCCGGGTGATCCTATTGAAAGGTATATCAAATTTGTGAATTTGACAAACATTATTTCAGAAACAACCCCAATCAATGAATTATCTTCAAGTTCCAGGATATGGGCCAGAAAATAAATTATTCCCAAGATTAATTCCATGTGAAGATCAATTCCACTTAAGTCAATGTATGTCAAGGAGGAAAGATGAGAAATTCATATATTGAAAAAATATAATAATTTATTATTTTTATTTTCTATTAAATTATTATTTTTTAAATTTGACCGAAGAATAAATCATTGATGATTACAATAATTTAGGACTGAATTATATATTTTATTTCATTACTCATGAACCATTAGAAAACTGCAATTATATATCAATGATCGAGTTTGTATCTCAAACTCTCAATGACCAAAAAATAAATTTAAGGATTAACATGTTAATAACAAAAATTGAAAGACCAAAAATTATAATAATTAATATGACTGCTGATATTAAAAAAAAATTATCAATATAAATGAAAAAATATATGAAGGATTACTAATATATCAAAAATAGTATATTTTGATGACTCAAGTATTGATTTATTGAATTAGTATAATTCTAGGCACAAAATTAAATTTTTTAATTGAATTAAAATAATATATATCTCAAAATAATATAAATATATATAATATTATATTATATATATAAAACCTAACATAATATAAATATATATAATATTATATAAGCACTTTGGTGCCCTGTGGTTAAGACCAATTTCACTTTGGTATCCTGAAAGACAAAATTTGGCACTCGGCTACCCTGAGGTTTGTGTCCTTAGCACTTTGGTACCCTGTGGTTATTTTCCGTCAAGATTTAACAAAAAGTGCTGACGTGGGTCAATCTTAGCCTTCGATCTCTACTGCATCTTAGTTGTTAGTTTCTATTGCAACTTAAACCATATTTCATTCCTCAACAAGATTTCTTTTGTGCGTTTAGGCCCTCTCTCTTTGGTAAAACAGATCAAAACAAAACAAACAAAAAGAATTGAGGGAGTTTTCTACAATTTCATTCCAAGAACTACAGGGTGATTGAAAAGACCTGTTGGTGCCCCTAACGTTTGAGGTCAGCTTTAGTTTTACCCCAACAGTTGTTTTGTGTCAGTTATGCCCTAATGTTTCACATTGTTGTCAATTATACCCTAACCTCAAATTTTTTTGGCCAAAGTCTTATTTTGGTCCCTCAAGTTTGCTCAAAGTTCCTATTTTTTGGCGATTGTGTAAATTTTTCGGTGGCTTGTCAGTCATTTGTTAGCAAAATGTAGGCCGCCATTAAACTCAGGAGGTCAAAAAACCTTGGATTATGAGTTTTCGTAGTCGTCAAGGCTGCCGTGTATCTTGCCGGAAAGTTCGTCGGAGACTTGAGGGACCAAAGTGGAACTGGTCCTAACTCCTAACCACTGGGTACCAAAGTACATTTTACCCTATTATATATGTGTGTGTATGGGGGAGTGTGTGCAATGGAGAGAGAAAAAAAATTAGTAAGAAATGATGGATAAAGAAAAAAAAGTTGTAAGTGTAATAAATGAAAGTAGTGAAAATTACTATTTTGTTAAATAATTTTTTGATATTTGTATTAAAGTATAGGTAATTATAGGTATATGATATGATAGTAATAGGATAGATAATAATAATAATAATAATATTTATAAAAATAAAATAACTTTTCCCCTTGGGAGTAACTAAAGAAATAAGATAAAGAAACGCAATCACAACACAAGAGAAATTAACGTGAAAAAGTCAAACCGGGAAAAAAACCATGACCATTGTCAAAAGATGTACAACCAGAGAAAAAATTTTATATGAAAGTTGTTACATCATACAATATTCTCTCAACCCTTGTCCCAAAGTACACCCACACTCTTATAAAGTAACTATTTAATTACACCTTCCACACTCTATAAATAGAGAAACTCTAACATACAAGAGAGGAAGGAATTTAAAATCCAAATACAAAGCTTAAAGTGTATTGACTTGGTGCACTTGTAAACTTGCCTTAAACTTGCTTTTATTGTAGTTGAGTCCCTCCCACGATTGCAAAGCAAGCAATGTGAGCTTTCTTAAAAAATCTCATTATTGCTAACCAAGCAATGTGAGACTTCTTAAAACTTCACCTACCTCCACTTTCAATCAATTACTCAACAAAGAGGATGAAGAAGACACAACAAAAAAAAAGTGAAAAAGAAGATATGGGTTTCATTTTGGATGAAGCTTTTAGGAGAGAGGGAGAGAAAGGGGGAGAGAGAGAGAGAGGGAGGGGGAGAGAGAGAGTAGGTGGCTTAGGGTATGAGGTCTCCCATTAGAGAGAGATGAAAAAGTTGTATTTTTAGACAAATTCAGCTAAAATCTCAATTTACTTTTTCTTTTCTTATATTTTAATTTTATTATAAAAAGAAAGTGACTTTAATATAAAAAAATTAAATTTGTGGGGATGAAAGTTTATTTTCTTTTTTATAACGAAAAAAAAATAGATGAAAAGTGTTGAACCACTAAAGGTGCAATATTTTAGCAAAAATTGAAGAACCAAAACAGAATGAAAAATAATTGAGAAACTAATCTGAAATATTAAACAAAATTGAGAAATCAAAATAGAACTTTAATCGAAATAAAATGAAATTATGAGATAAAACAAATATTTATTTTACATGGTAGCTCTATTTATATAATGAAATTAGAATAATGAAATGAAAGAAGGAGGAAACCATCCCAAACACATTATTATTCTACAAGTGGACAACTATTCAAAGTTGATGGCTGAAATAAAGTGATGATGACGTGGCATAACGTTCACCATGGATGAAAAAAGTACTGAATTGGAAGGCTGAGATGCATCAGATTGTGGTGTGTAATTTTGGTACAACTTGCAAGAGAAGGAAGGAAGACCCTCAAGTCAATAACCACACTTTCTTTCACAAATCACAAATCTCATCTTTCTTTCATAATTCATATTAATTGCTTCTGTTTGCCTCTCTGCACTCTCATTCAAACCCACCCATTCCATCACTCAATTGAGTTTTCACTTCTGTTGCAGTTATTCCTAATCTGTTTATTCAGTTCTTGCTTCGTCTATTTTCAAAAAAAATCAAAAAAATCAAAAAGCCAGAAAAATGGTTTGAAATCTCAGAGAAGGAGGTAAGTAAACGTTTTGACTGTGTTCCTTAATTATGTTCTTGTATTGATTGTTATTTGTCTAGTGTTTTATGTTTTAAACAATAGAAACTAACTTCAAAATTAGTAAAACTACAAAGAAGAGTAATTTAATTTAAGCAAGAATTGACTAGTGATGACCACCAAGATATATAAGTGGGAGATATCAATTTCCAGAGGATCTTTAATTTGCTCAAGATAGGACATGAATGAATTATCTCATTAGGTTCAGCACTACAGAATCAAAATTCCAACTTTGATTGAGTGTTAAGTATAATCCAGAAATTGGACTATTTTATTAAAAGGTTTTCAAAAGTTGAGATGTTATTTGTAGTTCGTTGTAGCAAACGTCTTTCATCACTGATTAAGTTTCCACTTCTGTTGCAGTTTGTGTTGCGTCCTCTTATTCACTTCTTCCTTCATCTATTTTCAAAAAATCAAAAAGCCAAAAACAAAGGAGGATACAGGATTGAAATCTTAGAGAACGAGGTAAGTAAACATTTTGACGGTGTTTCCTTTAGTTCTCGTATTGATTGTTATTGGCTTAGTGTTATATGTTTTGGTCTACATTCTTTGTTATCTTTTTAGTTAAGCCAAAGTGTAAATTTAGTCCCATATCTTTTACTCAGTTTTCAATTTGGTCTTATATATTTTTTTCTAGCATTTTTTATCTCATATCTTTAGGTTAGGTCCCAATTTGGTCCCATATATTTTTTTTATTGCAGATTTGGTCCCATATCTTTGAGTCAATTGCATAATTAGTCTTATGATTGATCCTTTTGTGAAGATATGAGACCAATTCTGCAACTTAAACAAAATATATAGGACCAAAAATGATTTGGGACCTAATTGGGACCTTTTGCAAAGAGACTAAAAGTGCAACAAAAAAAGATACATGACCAAAAGATATGGGATCAAATTTGCACTTTGACCTTTTAGTTAATGCTTATTACTTAATAGTCTGTCATTATCCATCCCTTTCTTTATCTTACACATAATTAAGAAAACCTATTCACGTAATTAGGTCACTCACATTTTCAACCGTTGTAAGCCAAACCAATAACTATATCCAACTCCAAGCTAAGTCACTTAATTAATAATTAGTCTGCATATAAATGGATAAAAAGACCCTTAACATAGCTTTGTCACTAGCATATACTTCAATAAACTATTTCTGGCCATAAAAAAAAACAATGATAATAACTCTCACATTTTAGAGAGAATTTAACGGTATCATAAAAATAGGATTTTTTTTATAATGTGCTCTTAGCACAGATAATAATTAATTAGTGTGTATTTATTGCTTTTCAAAACATAAAAAGCATTCATAGTCTTTTATAACATTATTGTTTTTTTATCTTCTTTTTACTTGACAAGAATAAATACTCTGATATTCTCTCATTTTTTAATATAGCTTTTTAATAAATGTATTTTTTATTGGTACTTTCTTTTTAATAAATATTTCCATTATCAACTATTTGATTCTTATTAACGATTTAGTCCCTAAATTTGAACTAATTTTAGAGATGATGACGCGGCATAACATTCACCATGGATGAAAACAGTAATGAATTGGAAGGCTGATATGCATCAGATTGTGGTGTGTAATTTTTGGTACAACTTGCAAGAGAAGGAAGGAAGACCCTCAAGTCAATAACCACACTTTTTTCATAAATCATACTCCCTCCGTCCCTTTTTATCTGCTTTTTAAGGTTGTTGCACACAAATTAATATAATGATTAAATCACTAAAGTTAATGTAAAATCTAAAATAAAAAGACTATATTACCCTTATTAAATTAGACTTAATTATATCATCAATTTAATGCTCATATTTCAAAAATTAAATTCCTCCAACTAATTTAAATACTCTCACAATTTTTTTATGAAACCTACTCCAATTGATTACTACAGAACCCCAAAATAATTCTCTACCAAAAGTCAAATCGTCCATTATGACTATAATATTAAATAGGGATAAAATGGTAAAAAAGTTCATTGATGACCTCTTGATTTCATAACAAAGCAGATAAAAAGGGACAAAAAAAGTTCTGCAATGAAGCAAATAAAAAGGGACGGAGGGAGTAAATCTCATCATTCATATTAATGGATCAGACTTTGAGCTAATGAACACACAAATAAATAACCAAAGACCAATAATAATGACAAATAAATCTGAATTCATGATCGGCCAATTATTAAAGTCCCACACATAGCTTGTTATATATAATTATATATGTATTTTAAAATCTTAATCTTTCATATATCACTGAATTAAGTTTACTCTTCTGTTGCAGTTTGTGTCCTCTTATTCTCCCATCCGGATTCTCCCCTTCATTTTCTTCATTCAGTAATTGCTAATCAGTTTGATCAGTTCTTCTTTCGTGTATATTAAAAAAAAAAGAAAAAGAAAATAGAAAATAGAAAAAGCCAAAAAGAAAAGGGAGGAGACAGGATTGGAATCTCAGAGAAAACGAGGTAACTAAACGTTTTGACTGTGTTTCTTTTTATATTCTCATATTGATTGCTATTTGTCTAGTCTTTTTATATTCATATATGTAGTATCATACTATCATTGGTCTTGAAATTGAATTTCAATCTCTTCATCTAATTTTTATATTATGTAATTATTTTTTCCATGCTCAAACTATCCTTAATCAAATCATTATATATATCTTGAGATCTAATTAAATTTATTGTAATAGATAAATTAAGAAGTCTCATTTAGATAATATTCATTTAGAGATTATTTTTCAAAATTTAGAGTAAATTACAGAAGTATTAGAATCCATACTTCAATGCATCTTAAAAATTCTAATACTTTTGTCAAATGCAAATTAAATTAATTTTTCTACAATTCTTCACAAATTTCTAATATAATTTTTTCTTTCAATAGGTTGCGGTAGCTTTTTTATATCCCTTTTACAAATTAGTTTACATATACAATGATTTTTGTATATATTAGATTTAAACTTGGATAAAAATAGTAATTCTTTTTTAAAGTGTTGAAACTATCTTCTAAAATATTCTTAAAAAATTCTGTACCCAAAAAAAAAAAAATTCTTAAAAAGTTGTTATAACAAGAATTGTTTCATATATATAATAATTCTTACACAATTGATTATGACACTTTTGGTTAGGGGTGAGATTGTGGGTTCGTGGTTTTTCAACCTAATTCAACTTGCGAACGCGCACATAATTTTTTTTCTTTGTTTTTTTTTTATTATTTTTGATTTATTTTTAATATATGTTTATGTATTTCTTATATGAATTTTTATGCATTTATATTGTTAGTTATTATTTATGAATAAGATATTTTGATTTTAAATCAATAAGGATTAATAGATAATAAAGAAAAAAAATAGAAACTTGAAGGACAAAGAATGAAATAGAATGCATTGAAAAGACATTCTGATGGTGTGATCCTCTATCTCAACAATAAAAGATACAGTAAAAAATGCGGTGTTAAGTATCTTTATGCCTTTATTATAAGACCCTGGAAATTAATAAAAGAAAAGAATAATAATCAAATTAGATGATGAATAAAGTTAAAAATACGGATGAGTGGATCACGCCATCATCTAATTTGAGTAGAAGTTATGAAAAGCTATGAAAAAGTTATAGGATAAGCTAATACTGGAAGACTAGAAGTTATGAGAAGTTATGAAAAAATTATGGGACATGTTACATTATTGCAATTTAAAATTTGAATTTGAATTATTATGGTTGCCAATTTTGTGGGATTTATGATTGAAATTTTCATCATTGGACAAATCTCTTCAATAATTGCGGCATGATTTTGAGGGGCAATTTTAGACTAATATATAGATATAATTTTTCATCTTTGAACACATCTTTTCAATAACCTTATAACTTGGAGGTGCAATTTTGGAATATTAAATTTGTAAACAACCCATATATTTATAATAGAAAAGATTCATTGTGCCAATAATACCTAAATTATGCCACTAGTTAATTATAATATGTTTCTTTTAATATTTTAGGGGACCCCTAGTTCTTTGCCCTGGGAAGATCTTGGTGTTTCACGGAATAGAAAGGATTTGGGCTTCGTACTTGGACCTTAGTCAACCATGGTAAATCTTGACTATCTTAATTTTTTGCTATTTTTTTATGGAATTAATTTATTGTTATTAGTTGTATATATTTAAGATGGATATGATCCATTTTTATTTTTATTTTTGAACAATACATGTTCGGTAATAATTTCTACCAAATATTTAAAATGTTTTGGGTCAAATGCTCATATTGGTCTTAATTGTATAATAGTCAAGCTTATGACTTCAATTGGTTATGCTTATTTGATTATGGTGAGTCACATTAGTTTACAGTTTCTTCTAGTTTAACTAAATTAGTCCCATTCTTATAAAAAAAAAGAAGCTAAATTAGTCCCCTTACATCTATTAAATTCAACTTCTGTAAGAACCATGTTAGATTTTAATTTTTTTTATATGAATTAGCATTAATTAATTGTATGTAGTTATTGGTTAAAAATTTTTGTCCTTATATCTCTTTATTATTTTTGGTTTATTGACAATAGAGATATTTGTTTTAGACAAAATACTTTGTATAAATCTTTTGAATGAGACAAAATATTTATACTATATCAGCGTTTGTGAAAAAAACTTGGGTGAATCTTATTTTGCATTACTCATAAATTTTACCTTGTTAGGTCATTGTTGGATTCTTAGCTTGTCTCATGGAATTTACATTAAGTGAGTGTCTAAACAATTTAATATGCACTCTTGTACCTTTTGTGTCACCTTGTTTGAATTAGGAGCTTTCCATGATACCTTTTTGTTAAGTATTGAAAAGATCTTCAGCAGTAATAATGTTTTGGTCTAGTGAGAGTCTCAATATACATTTGTTAAATTTAGTTCAACTTTGGCATTTGAGAGGCATTTGGCGCAACTTGATTACATCTATTGGATTTAGTCAAACTTTAGTTTTTGAGCAGCATTTGTTTACACTTGATGATATAGTTTAATTATATTTGTTGAATTTAGTCCAACTTCGGCCTTTGAGAGGCATTTGGCACAATTTGATCATATTTGTGCAAACTGCCACTCAAAGGTCTAAGTTGGACTAAATCTAATAAGTATAATTAAACTACATTAATTGCACCTCCATACCAAAGTTGGATTAAATTTGATAAATATAATCAAATTGCGCTAAATGCTTCTGAAAGACCTTAGACTAAGTCCAATAATAATAATGCTAATCCATTTGAATTTTAATACCCATCACCGTAGACTATCAATTTATATTTCTTTCTCGATTGAAACTTGAATGAGTCTCCTTATCTCTTTTTAATTAAAAGTATGTATGTATGTAAGAATCTTAGACTATATTAATTGTATTTGTAGCTTTTGTTAATTATTTATTTTTTTGTGTTGTCTGGCATGTCCTAGCTAACTAACTATAAGTCATATTTTTATTGATGGCAGGCTAATCCTATATCAGACTGCATCACTGGTGTTGCAACAAATCTTTCCCAGAAATTATTGGTGGATCCAATAGTAAAGGAAGCTCATTATTTTTGCTGTTATGGTACGTATCTTGAAAACTTTCAAAAGGAAAGAGAGGATATTTCTGCAAAACGACGTGAACTGGAATTGCAAATTGAAGATGCTGGAAGAAGAAATCAGACTCGAATCAAGCCTGAAGTTCAACAATGGCGAAACGAAGCCGATGGTATGATTACGGAAGACATCAAAACAAAGAAGAAATGCTTTTTTGATTGGTGTCCTAAGTGCATTTGGCAATACAAACGAGGGAAGGCGTTGGAAAAGAAGACACTCCGAATTGGAGAACTGAAAGGAAAAACTTAGTTAATAATGGAGTGGCACGTCCATCTGAACTTCCCAACAGTTTCTATATAAAAAATTTTGTTGAAATGAAGAGCAGAGAGTCAGAATTCAAAAATCTTGAGGAGGCATTAAAAGATGAAAGTTGCTTTGTGGTTGGATTGCATGGCATGGGGGGCACAGGCAAAACCACAATGGCAAAACAAGTGGCTAATAAAGTTGAACAAGCTAAAGTGTTTGACAAAGTCATCTTTGTTGTTGTGTCTACTCCTCCTAATTTCAAAAAGATCCAAGATGAAATTGGAAAGCACTTGCTAGGGGAAGGGATGGAAGCAAAGTCACTTGCTAGGGGAAGGGATGGAAGCAAAGTCAGAGACTTTATTGAAAAGGATTGTTAATTATGAGGGGAAGCTACTTATAATACTAGATGATGTATGGGAAGAGTTTGATCTTACTGAAAATGTTGGGATTCCTTCTCAGGGTGATAAAAAGAGTTTCACTGTTTTGATAACCACGCGTCATTCAAATGTTTGTGAAGCCATGGGATGCAATCGTGGGATCCAACTACAAACGTTGCATGAAGAGGAAGCATTGAATCTTTTCATGATATATGCTGGTAAAGATGGAGATTCCTGTAATGAATTCAAGCCTGTAGCCAAAGAAATTGTGGGTAAGTGTGGAGGACTGCCAGTTGCAATTGTAGCACTAGCAAGCGCATTAAAGCCAAGGCCAATAGGAGAGTGGAAGTTAGCTTCAACAGCCTTGCAAAAAGCTGAGCAGTTGCGGGATGTTCCTGAAGGTATGAAAAAAGTTTATAAGAGTCTGACTCTAAGTTATGATAAACTAAACAGAGAGGAAGCCAAAGAACTCCTTCTGTTATGTTCTCTATTTCCAGCAGATACAGAAATTCGTGTGGAAGATTTAATCAGATTTGGCATAGGATTGGGCCTATTTGGGGAAGTTGACCAATGCTATGCAGTAAGAAGAAACAAAGTGAGTGAGGCTAAGAGGGAGCTATTAGATTCTTCTTTGTTGTTGGAGGGTGAGGAGAAAAATTGTGTAAAAATGCATGATTTGGTTCATGAAGTGGCCTTGTGGATGAAAAAAAAAAGGAATCCAAGCAGTCGTTGATTCAAAAAAAACTTTAAAAGGGAAGCTACAATACTTATGGTGGAAGTCGGACAATGGTGATTTTCCTAATCAACTTGATCTTACAAACCTTGAGATTCTTTTACTTTGGATAGACAGAGAAGATGGATTGGTGGAACTCCCAAATGAATTGTTTGCAAAGATGAAAAATCTCAAAGTTCTTCAATTCAGTGGTAGTACTTCACTAATTTCAGCTCCATCATTGCATTTGGAGTCACTTCAACCATTGAAGGATATTCGAAGTCTCATCCTATCAGATTGTGCACTGGGTGACATCTCTATTGTGGGAAACTTACTGAGTCTTGAGACTCTTGAGTTGGAATATTGTTCAATTAGTGAGTTGCCCAAAGAAATTAAGGATCTAAAGAAGTTGAAATTGTTGGGGTTGAGAGACTGTGAAATTGAAAGGAATAACCCATTTGAAGTGATAGAAGCATGCCCAGAACTAGAAGAGTTGTATTTTGTTGGAAACGAAGATGTTGATGATTGGCGGCCACGGGATGAAGCCAAAATTAAAGATTCATTTGTCGAAAATAGATCCCCTCCTAAATTGCAAAGGTATTATGTTAGTCTCGGAGATTTTGATGAAATAGATGACCCCATATCAAGATTCTTCAATCCTACAGGTATGAATGATTTAATCTCAGAAGTGACATTTAATGATCTTGTAAAAAGAGCAGAGATTCTTGAGCTGAAGAGTACAGAGGGAGAAGGATGGAGAAATGTTATCCCTGACGTGGTTCCTATAAACAATGAAGAGATGGATAATTTAGTTTATCTATCTTGGAATTCCTCAACAAACATAAAGTGTCTCGTTGACACTAATCCTAATCATAATATGACTGCGTTCTCCAAGTTGCTTAAGCTATCTTTGAATGATGTGGATGTGGAAGAATTATATTCTGGTGCCATGCCTTGTTCCTTTCTAATGGAACTAGATTTCTTGAGTTTAGAGAGGTGTAAAAACTTGCACAGCATGTTATTTAAGGGTGACTATAAACTTTGTCATCTTAAAATAATGAGATTGAGTGATTGTCCAAGGTTGAAATCAATTTTTCAAGCATCCAGTGCTCAAAGTCTTGAGCAATTGGAAGAGCTGAAAATTGATGGATGCAGTGAGCTAGAATGCATAATAGAGGGTGGTGATGCTCAACAGAGTGGTGGAGCCCAATTGTTCCCGAAATTGGAAACTCTTGAAGTCGAGAAATGTGACAAATTAGAATTATTATTGCCTTTCCTTTTTGTTGGAGACCTTCCACTGTTGAAAGATGTGAGAATAGAGAATTGTGTGGGTCTTAAATACATATTTGGCGAATACAGAGATGAGAAGCGAGGTTTGAATCAGAATGAACAAGAAGAGAGTATGTTGCCTTCATTGGAAGNTTGAGAATAGTGTTATCGTTCTTGGGCCTTTTGGCAATTATAGAATCTTAATGACAATTTTACATCTGAAGGTGTTATTAACATTTGAGGAATAAGAACCTTTTCATCAATGAACTTACCAGATGTAATTACTGCCTGGTCAATGACATGTGATCACTAAGACGTGAAACAATTAGATGGGTGCCATTACACAATCCCAATGATTTGTCTATATTACGAAGCAACATAATTGGTGCTCCAATCTTCAGTTTGATATGGTGATTGGGAAAACTAGAACCCTTGCCAGAATTTAAGAATTCAATGGTATATGTATTCATATCGTCAAATGAGGCAATACTGTCAGAGATACATATATTGTCGGAACCACATATACATTTTTTTCCTCGAGAAGTAGTTGGAGCATATAGTCATTCAAATCGGAAACATCATCAAGATTGGGAGCTAAAATAGCTCGATCACTAAAATAGTTAAGAAGATTAAAATTATTTTGGAAATCTGAATATGTGTAATCAGTAATTGCTTTAATATGATCCATATAACCATGAATTAGTAAATCATTGAGAATTTTATTAACCCCATATTCACCCTCCACAATTTCAACGACAATCTTTCCATCTCAGACACTTAAAATCAACTCTGAAAACTTTCTAATACTATTGACATTTATATTCGAACTATCTTGCATGAACCTCAAATTCTTTGTTAAATTAAAAACTCTACATGAAGACTATATATATAACAAATTAAGTAATGTCAATACAATGTGGTGTCCTGTTCAATTTATAAATAGTTCTAAAAGCCTGAAAAAACAATTGCATACATACATATATAGAATTATAGATAGATATTATTTATCAGCATCACGTATAAATTTAAATAAAAAAATATTCAGTATCTATTTTATACGAATAATCAACAAATTTCGACCAAATAGATAACATAAATATAGTTTAATATATATATGGTTAAGTTTATTTTAAATTTTAAATGAGATATCAAAAGTATATTATTATGCATTGATATAGATTACTTTAATTTGGCGGTAATTGGCGGTAATTGTGTATGGCAATCATTGTTAGGAACGATTCAAAAGTATATAAATATAATATCCTGAACGCAGCAGATATTAAAGTAGATTATTTTTTTTATAAAAAAAAACCCTCGTCTTATTAATTCTTAGTCGGTCCCTTTGATTGCTTTATCTTTCTCTGAAATTCTCCTTATCTCAGCGTGATTGCTTATGAGCTTCTCAATTTCTTTGTTTCTTTGTCTGTTGTTGAATTTTCATTATCCAAATCTTGCTCCTAATGTATTATTTAATCTCCTTGTTTAATTTAAATGGAGAACTCTTTTTGGATGCCCATCAAGGATGGAAGGTTCATGTTGCAATCTTGAAGACCAAGGTTGACTCATTGGAATATGATTTGGTGAAGGAAAAGGCAGAAAGGGAAGAGAGAGTCAAGAAATTGAGATGGGAGAGATTGATGAGCTAAGAGCTTCTGAAATTGAGATGAACAAAATGATGTGTGAAATTGAGAGACAAGTAGAGGACAAGAAAATTGTGATTAATTAATATGGAGATTAGATTAGGCAAAGAGATTTGTACAAGTCATTGAGGGAGATTTGTACAAGTCTTTTTCTTCTGCCCTATCTTCAAGGACTCCAGGAGGAGTAATAGAGAAGAGCTATATAAAGACCCAATGATATCACCAAAAAGAAAAACCGAACAGCACATATTATAAATCTGTTTCTTAAACTGTTTTGCTGACTGTTTGATGTATTCCATTCTCCATTATCAATCTACATAAAAGAAAAAGAAGAAAAATTTCAATCATTCTGAAAGAATAAGTAAAAGAAATTCTATCTCATTACCAATTCATATCTAAAAATAAAATTTTAAAATAATCATTTTAAAATTGATTTCGCACAATAATTTTTTTTTTTTTAAAAAAATGCAAATGAACCCAGCAACTTCATCTTCCTCTCCAAGACTACAACTCCATCCCCATCTCACGTGAAAACCTTTCAAAGTTCGTGTTCCATCGTCGGAGTCGGAGCTGGTTGTTTCCGACGTCGTCGGCGATTCCTTTATCGCCGACCAGAAACATGGGATTGTGGGGTTTCTGGGTTTTGGGTTTTGTTCCGGCTAAGTCTCCGACGACGACGATTCCGGCTATGGTTGTTGGTTATTGCTGTTGGTGTTTTATGTTGTGTTGGTTTCTTTGTGGGTTTGATAATGTAGGCATGGATGGCTACAATAGCTGGTGATGATGAAGTGACATTGGGTGGGTTTGATAATGTAGAAGGAATAGAACGTAACATAGGATTTTTATGGGCTTCCCACATAGAACAAGGATTGTTCTAAACTTTCAATATTAGAATATGTTTGAGCTAGCTCTAAACTAAAAGTTCTTAAACTCATTCAGAATGAGAAGCTAATAATCTAAATGTGAAAATCATACATAAAAGTTGAAATTACCTCAATACTAAGCATTGACTGCAGTAGTTGGAGTGAGACTTGTTGGGTGTTTTCTGCTGTGTTGGTTATTCCTCTTCTTCTTTCTTAGTCTAATCTGTTGTGCTGTGTTTGTTGGTGATTTCCTCGTCTATTTCTAACCCATCATCATCTGTCTGAAATGTCCTGACTTTTGCTTTTCAAAAATTAAACATCGAATGTTGGGTAAAATCTGGTGTGGCAATTCCTTCAACTAAACTAATGGGAGTTAGTGATGAGAAGGGGGTTATTTGCACAATTTTGTAAGTTTATAGGAGTTTATGTCTAAATTTAACATTAGAAAGTATTTCACACAACACGTAAAACTGTAAAAGCCCCTAAGTTGAAGGGGCTAAATTACATTTCAGTCTTTATTTTAAAAACCTTTAATACAATGAACCATGCATATACACTTTAAAACTTTTAAAAATTATTTTATTTTAAGTTTCACAATATAAAATAAATAAATAAAATTATTTAAGACTTGGTGGAAAAAAATTATGATTAGAGCATTTAGTTATATATATAGAGTTAATTTAAAATTATATAAATTCAATTTTATCAAATAGTTTGATGAACCATTTAAAATTCTACTCAAGTCAGTAGAAATGTAGAATTAATCTGAAAAAAATCCTTTATCTTATATAAAAGAAGATATATCCATATTAATTTTAATGTATATATCTCATTCTGGCAATTCCTTTGTGAAAAAATAATCAACATATGCTATATCATTGGTCATTGGATGAGATAATTTTTAGGATATAGCATACTAAATAAGATGAGAGTTTATTTAGTTATTTAAATATTATTATCGTCAATTCAATCCCTCACCCATTTTATTTTCAATTTTACCCTTATACTCACATATCCATATAGCATAAGATTTACAATTTTTACAATTTTAAAATATGCTATATCATTGGTCACTGGAATGTTTGGAAGAGTTTTGAGACATTTTACAATTTTATTTTGAGGATTTGGGACTAAACTGGAATGTTTGGAAGAGTTTTGCGACATTTTACAATTTTATTTTGAGGATTTGGGACTAAACTGGAATGTTTGGAAGAGTTTTGGGACATTTTACAATTTTATTTTGAGGATTTGGGACTAAACTGGAATGTTTGGAAGAGTTTTGGGACATTTTACAATTTATTTTGAGGATTTGGGACTAAAATGAATGAAGATGATGAAAAAGATGGGAAATTGAGAATAATGAGATAAAAATATAACTCAGGGACCTATTTGAATTTTGAATGAAATATTTTTTTTTATTATTAATGCTGATGTGGCACTCACAGTTGGCTTTTTTTTTTTAGTTTTCCAACTGTTGACGTGGCACTTAACGTGCCACGTCAGCAGTTAACGGCTTCAAGGACCAATTTGACTAACGTTTGTAAAATTCGGAGACCTATTTGTCAATTTCCATAAATCAGGGACTAATCTATCAGCGACCCAATAATTCGGGGACCAGTTTGGGAGTTTACTCTATTCCAAATACAAATACCACAACTCTCTTTCAATTCTTATATAATAAAAAATATTAAAATTAGCTGGTACGTACTCTACAACTAAACATGCACAGGGAAAAAGCATATATATGGACGTAACCATGCTTCTGAATTCTGATGGTGTTTGCTGGCGTCACCGTTGCAATATATACATATACATATAAATCAGGGACGGAGCCAGGAATTTTTTAAAGGGGGGCCAGAATTTTTTTTTTAAACTCATATAGTCATATATAACATGTATATATATATATATTATATTATGCATATTAAATATCAAAACTTAATTAATAATTTTTTAAAATTTAATTAAATAAAAATATATCTAATATTAATATCATTAAAGCATAGCAAAAGTACTTTCAGTGTTCCTAAAGTATATGGTTAATTTCAGCTATACTCTCAAATTTTTTTAGATCAATTGTACCCCCAATTTTAGGTTACAATTGACTTGATGTAAAACATCAAAAGTACAATTGACCAAAAAAAATTTGAGAGTACATCTGAAACTGACCACATACTTTCAGGGTACTAACTTTTGCCTTAAAACATTAAATACAAAAATAGTATTAAATTGTACCTTTCATAATCTTGCTGATTTATAAGATAATCTCGAATTTGTGAACATTTATAAGGTTCTCATATTAAGGTAGTCGTGTCAATATTCTCTTCTTTAACTCTCATGACTTTAAGTCTAAAGTGTTGATTTAAGGCCACAGTCTATTTTTTGGTCTTATATCTTTTGCTCAAGCTTCAATTTGGTCCCCTATCTTTTCTTCAATTTGGTCCCTAACTTCTTAATAAGCCAAGAAAAAAACCAACGGATGAAGTTTGTAAAGTACCTGATAGTCTAACTTCATGTCTGCCTCACCAATTATGGCACTTAAAATTCCATTACTTTTGAAAGTTTCTCCCCACATGTTAATCTGGTGGATTGGACCATATACACCCATCCTTCTTGAGGAAACAAATTGTGTTGATGGAGAATTCATGCTCTGAGTCTGGGGACAGATCAGTGCAGTCTTTCAATCAGTATATGTTCAAATTGACATCTCTATTTAATTTCTGTTAAGAGTGCAGAAAATGCAGTAAAGTCAAATCCCCTATCAAGTCGCAGGTGGCTGTGAAAATTTAAGCCAAATGCATTTAACAAAAGAAGAGCAAAGGAAATAATTAAGAAGCAATAAGGAAAAAAATATAACTGAGTTCATTTGAGGACCAGCATGGCTGTACCACAGAGAAATCACCAAAAGGTAACAAAAAATCTCTAATGCTATCATTTTGGATGCAACAGATAAAATCTTATGACATTAAACAGTAGTAACCAAAGGATGACTCCAGATGAGCACATGATAGTCATCACAATGAATCAAATTAGGACAAAGCAAAATAAGTGATTGTGAATGTGATCGGCAAGGCCAGAAGAAACCACCAAGTTAATGGTATAATATGATAGTTAGAAGTCAAACAATTAGATAAAATGCATGTATAGGGTAGATGAAAATTAAGAAAATATAGAAAGCTGGATAATCTTGTTTAGTTGTTTAGATTACCCTCAGTTGTTCAGAACAATGTCATAGTTGAAATTAAGAGTCTAGTCATTTAAGCAAGCAGCAGATGAGCCTAAACCAATAACGAATCATGTAATTGTAACCAACAATTCAAAAAACTGATGCAGAAATCATCCATATGACTACATCAAGTAAGGAAATGAGTTACTATATATGGTCAGTTTTTTTATTTTCTCCAATCACCGGAGCATTATTTCTCCAACTTATTGTTGAGTGAAGTGGTTATGAGATTGCAAATTACAGAAACAGAGTGAAGTGGTTGCTTTTCTTTTTGTAAAATCTCATAACTACACCACCGAAATCTAGATTTTTCATGACAATTTCACTACTTACATCATCATAAACATTTCCAATTTGTCCTCCTACTCCAACATTATAGTAAATTGCCAACTATCTACACAATTAAGGAGAAAGTGCAACATTAGTATACATACCTTGCCCAAGCTTGAACTTGAAAGGGGTTCTCCTGTGACGGTTAGAATCAAATTGGGTTGAATCAAATAATCTCCCGTATAATGAACTGCAACATTATTATACATATATATATATATATAATTATATACATTNCCCATTCTTATGGTAACTCAAACGCAAGTTCTGTATTCACTCATTTCATTCAGTTTCAAGTGCAATTTGAACTGCTTAAATAGATTCAGCTTGATATATATATATATATACAACTTCTGCAGCTAGCATCATTAACCATTTTAGATATTTAAAGATATAGAAACTTCTACCGAGATATACATACTACTAAGTTATACCACCTGCTAATTAAACAGAGATCTCTCCTGCAAGAATAAGACAAACCATTGTGAATAAGAAGAATCTTAACACAAAGTTATAAAGTGGAAATTTTCAAATAGGATATATAGAAAATGTACCTCAAAATAAGTAGCAGATAAACCACACTCTCAGTTGAACCTTGTTGAGCTGCCTGGAATATTGGGAAGCTTAAAGAGGGACTAAACTGAAATATATATATTAATAGTCAATGACTCAATTTACAATTTACACTAACACCACTCATTTCACAGAAGTATCTCTTCCTCTCACGCACCCCGTTCACTTTCTCTTACCCACTCACTATCTCACAATCAACACATCAGTACATATCATCTATAAATCAAAAAATGAAAATCTCAAGAATGATGGGAGAAGAAAATTACATGAATGATCAAATATTAGAGATGAATAAGGCGAGAATAAAAATTATGAGTGAATCACAACAAAGCAGAGTTCAACGGCACAATTAGGATTATGGGAGGGTTGAATCCATTTCAAATAAACTATTTGGGAATAAAAATTGAGAGAAAGATGAAACCTTGCAAAAGTTAGGGTTTAGGAGAGAGAAGGGGAAGGTCGTGACTGAGTGATTGAGGAACGACGGTGAGAGGAGAAGAAGAACGACAGTGGTCGTGGCTGCTGATGGTGGACGGCGGTTGTCGTGGCTGCTGACGGTGGTCGTGGCTGCCGGCGGTGATGAGAGAAGAAAGGAGGAAGGTCGTGAGAGAGATGAGAGGAATGAAAAGAGAGGAGAGAGATGAAGGAGTTGATGAAAAATGCAGAGAGAAAATGGTGAGAGAAATGAAGAGAGGAAATGGTAAGAGGAATATCTGATGTTGATGATGATGGAGGGAGGAGTCAACACGTGGGTGATAATTTTTTGGAGGAAGTCTGGTTTTGATGATGAATTGGGAAGGTGGCAATTTCAAATTTTAGTGGAGGAATCTAAATTGAAATAGAGTGGGATGGCGCCATTTCTGAATGAACAAATTTTTTTTTATTATGAGAAGCATGCTTTTGTTTGAGGCCCAAAAATTAAACTTCACTTTGAAAAAAAAAAAAGACACATATCAGCCATTGGTCAAGAGAGAGGAATGAACTTTGCCTAAAAATGTGACACGTGTCAAAGCAAAACATTGTTTTGTTATATAGTATAGATGTGCAAACTTATCTTTTTTATGCAGGTCAAAAATAAAAATTTCTTTAAATTAACTCAGGTAAAAAAAATATTCGTTCCATTATTTTTAACCATTATATTAAATTAATATATCAAAATATACCATATGTTAATTAAATCCATGTCACAAGTGGCAAAAAGTAAGAGAACAAGTGGCAAAATATACTATATGTTAATTAAATCCATGTCACAAGTGGCAAAAAGTAAGAGAACAAGTGGCAAAATATACTCGTTCCATTATTTTTAACCATTATATTAAATTAATATATCAAAATATACCATATGTTAATTAAATCCATGTCACAAGTGGCAAAATATACTCGTTCCATTATTTTTAACCATTATATTAAATTAATATATCAAAATATACCATAAGATTGACTGTTGTAAGGAACCAGCCTTTATATACACACTTACATATCACTCAGCCTTTATATTCATACATATCAGTCACTCATTCCACACAATGCAGTGCCAAAAAATAAGAGAGAGAGAGAATGCAGTGAATGGATTCAACAAGTGAGCTGAATTTTGAATAAACTAATAATAGGATAAATCAATTTATATTGTATATATATAATTAACCTTAATATGACTTAATTTGATACATTAATGAAACCTAATTAGAATGACCAATGGAACAAGAAACAAAAAAAAATTCACAGAAAGTAGAGTCAAATATTAAAACACATACTCCAGTTTAATGAATGTCTTGACAGTTTAAATTGCTTTCCAAAAAAAAAAAACTGATTTAAAGAGGACATCACATTGTTTTGAAGCAAAACAAAAATGGAAAACTATACACCAATAAACATAAACAGAGACAACATATCGAAGAGCACAAACAGAAGAACAAAGTAAAGGGGATGAGTTTATATCTCTGTTCCGACCGTGGTGATAGACACCATGGTCAAGTATACTATGTTTTCCCAATTTTTTTCCTTTTCAAACACTCTGATCAGTATGCATCCAACGATGAATAGCACAATGGTTGCAACCACCACCCAGTGAAACAGTGTCACTTTTCTTTTTATCCAATTGCACACTCCCTCTTCAACTGGATGTTCCTCTTCAGCATTGATAGGGATATGAGACATTAGGTCGCTAATGAAGGCAGTTAATTGATTTTCTATTATTATACCCCATAAAACTAATAATGCACTCCAAATGTTAGAATGCTCTGGATGTATATCTCCATAACCAACAGTTGTAATTGTAGCAATCCCAAAATAAAAATACCTTGCGAAATTTTTTTGCTCTCCCTTCTTCATACTAAGGTCAACCCATAAATAAATCACAACTATATATAAAACCAATGATAACACAAGACTGAGGAGTCGAGCAAATGTAACTCTCCATTTTAAACAAATTTGCTGTGTATTATTATTGTCCATTGATTAACCTACATTAAAAAATAATAGAGAAATTTCAATCAATAAAAAAAGTAATTGTGACAAAATAACAGAATAAGTTGGAGATGATTAACCAATTTTTTAATCAATACAAATGAAGGATAAACCAACCCATTTTCTCAAATTCCAATTGCAAAATAATTTGCTGTGTATTTAGATTTAAGTCACTTCTTATATTTTATTAATATATCCATTCAACTATATATATATATATATCTATATTCTATTTATATATAAAAGTTACTTTATTTATTTGGTAAGATTCAGTTTAAACTTTAAAAATTTTCTTAACAAATCTTTGAAAAGATCATTGATTTATATAATTATTTAATATATTTAATTAGCTTATTAAAGTTAATTAATCATAACCTCATTTTTGGACCTCAATAGTTAATACCTTAAATAATAATATAATTTTAAATAGATATAATTTTAGATTTCTGTTTTCGATATATGTAACAAGATTTTTGATCTGAACTACTATATATGATGGTATATGATCCTTATGTTATTATTTGCTACCCAACAATATATTCCATGCCTTCTTTTATTTCAATGTCTTGCTTTTATGATT
>QANZ01044754.1:0-12494 GCA_003254925.1 Chamaecrista fasciculata
GGCCCCACGTGAAGTTGGCAGCAAGTCATCTCCATGACTCACAAATCGAGAGCGGACTCTAGCAAGCCATCACGACTACCAAAAACACGTGAGTTATCGTTTAACCCCGAAACGACTTAACCTTAGTACCACCTTGTCCTGATCCCTTTTTGTCCTAGATATTTTGGTCATGGATTAGGCACGGGAAAGTCGTCCATAATCCAAACCTCAACTTTCTCGATTCCTTGAGTAAGTCCCATTTTCCAGTGTGGCCACACATTCATTGGACAGACTCATCGAGTGGCCCAGTTAAATATCTCTCATCTCCATGAGGAACAAAATTCCATCTAGGTCAACCACATTCCTCAGCACGACAATCAACCAAACCCGTACTCAGCCCTTATGGCTACCCTGTTATGAGTAACGTTAGACTAAGCCAAAGTTTGACAACTGCAACGCCGGAATAATCAAGACATCAGGTCTAAGGGCATCGTGACAGGTGTACAGGAGAGACCAGCTAATGACTGAAACCCATGCAGAACTCTCCGGGTCGGTCCAGCAATTTGTAACTCCTTACACAATTGGACCATGACTCTCGTCCCAGCATCTAGTGCATGCATCTCTATGCACCGAGGTCAGGCTGGTCTTAGTTCATTTCAAGTTCCCACCTGAATGAGCGACCAGGGACAGTTTAGATTAATTATCTCATAATTAATCAAGGACTGTTATCATAGTAAACATGCTAATAATATGATAACCATTAATTTATCTCCATAAATTAATTAATATGTTCCAAACATATTTATAAAATGATTGGCCCTAGGGCACAATCTCCATCAAACTCCCACTTGCACTAGGTACAATCATTAATCAAACTGTTCCTACACCTAGGAACATCCATTAATGTGTCTAATTCCCATTTGACGTTACATGATAGTCATGTAAGACCTGTGCTGGGGTTTCGTAAGAGGACTGGCAAAATATCCTCGACTGCTACTTTTCATATCTTGATATCACCATCTCCAGGTGATCATATCTGAGTATATCACTGCCGGAACGTCAGTGGGGAACCCCTTCCCGTTTTGGTGACTTCCTGTCTCTACAGGGTGACAACTAAGCATACTTCAGAAACTAGTTTTTACAGTCTGCGTCTCCATGCGACTAACCCATCTTTGTAGAATCAGCAATCGTGCTCCGCTTGGAACCATTCCAACTCACGATGCCTCTATTCAGCGAATACATATTTCAGTACTGCGATCAATCTTGGTTGGCTTAAAAATGGGCACCTGTGTAACTACTTACACATTAATTCTTCCATAAACCAAGAATTTTGTCCTTAGTGCTTTTTAAGTACTTAAGGACCTTTATGATCGCTTTCTAGTGATCCTCAACAGGGTCACAACTCATCATACCTAGGGCAAACGACATATTGGGTCTAGTACAGCATGATGGATCCTATTGCCGAAGCGTAAAGGATGCCACTCATGCGTCCTTGCTCATCATGTGTCTCAGGAGACACTGATTCTCGCCAAGGACCAATCCCTGATTCATCGGCATGAATCCCTTCTTGAAATCTCGCATACTGAACCCCTTCAGTATCTTGTCCAAGAACGTACTTTTGACTCAATTTAAGAAGCCCCTTGAGAACTATCTCCATAGATCTCAGCTTCTTATATATCCTTCATTGAAAGTGATTTATCTATCTAAAATTCACAATTTTCAAGATAGTAACGTTACTTCCAATTAGCTATGTGTCAGTGACACATAGCACCAAGAGTGCAATCGTGCTCCCACTAACCTTCTTGTAAACACAGGACCCATCAAGGTTTTGTAATAAGCCAAACTCCTTTGGCTCCTTTACCAAAACAATGATAAAAGCTTCTCGATAGGTGGCGGGCTCACCACGCTCCTAGAGCAACACATCCCTGCTCTCAATAACCAAAGATCCCCATCTTTGAGATTGAGAACGGGTTCTATCAGAACTTCGTTGTCCTTATGTCTTAGAGGAGATTACACAACGCCTTGTGGTTCTTCTCTGGTTTCCGTGTGTGCCTCTGAAGTGTTTTGTGGATCTTGAACTCCTTCATGATTCATCTTACTCCCACTGTTTCTTTTGGAAACAAAGAATCCCTTTCTAAAAGGTATCCACTTCTGACTACAAACCCTTTGTTGTCAGATGGGTAGTAGACTTGATACCCCCTTCGTTTCCTTGGGGTATCCCACAAATATGCACTTTGAGGGTTTTGGGAGACACTCTATCGTTAGCCCATTGCTTAACATAAACTTAAACTCCCCAAATCTATGACAAGACACTATGGGACTTCTCCCATTCCATATCACATATGGCGTCTCCTTGACGAAACGGTTAAGTGTGAAGTCAGCAGCTTCTTGACCACACCCCCTTTTAAGGAAGGCGGAAGATCTGTTTGAGTCATCCTAGATCGAACCATATCTAATAGGGTTTGATACCTCTTCTCGGAAACACCATCCACCATGGGGTTTCAGAAAGAGCTAGTTGTGAGACTATCTCACAGCTCCTAAGATGATCAATAATTCTTGACTCAAATTCTTGTCCTCTCGATCAAATCGAAGGACCTTGATTTTCTTGTCAAGTTAGTTCTCTACTTCGCTTTGAAATCTCTATTTCAAAATACCCTGACTGACTGTTCATTAGGCATCCGTAGTTCTACCTATTGAAGTAGTTAGTAAGAGTTACTACTTTCAGCTTGGGTACTTATGGATCTACATACATCATCTACGTATGATCCCCACTAAGTCAGACATCCTATTACTGCGGTCAGTAAGAGGAACGTCTCTTGTCATCTTTCCAATTAAACAAGGCTCGCAAGCATCATATGATTCAAAATCAATTGAGCTTTAGAAGTTCATCTCTATGAAGCTTCTCAAGGCATTTCTCGTTTGTATGGCCTAAACGACAATTGCCAAAAGTATTTATAGGATTAGATTCAATAATCTTTAATCCTTTTTGTATCAATGTTATAATTATTGTTATCGTTCTAGTTTTAAGACATAATGATTATCTTTGCAAATCATATAAGCAAATAAACATTATTTTATAAAATAGAACACCATTCTTTAATGTTTACACATATAAAATCTTCTTTATCTATATAAGGAGGAATAATGTTTGAACTTTAAAGAATGTACATAACAATAAACTTAGCCCGAAAGGGGCAATCCAAGCTCTCATGTTCCTTCAGCAGCAATAGCAGCAACCTTTGCTCCACTGTCCACTTCTAGGTCCATCTCGCTTCCGTTCTGGTTTTCTACTGTCTGCGAAGACCCTGCACATCAAATGTGAGAACCACATGCTGTATCCAATACCCAAGTGGTTTAAGTAGAAAAAGAACTTTCATAACAAAGATACCTGAAGTAGAGGGCTCAACGCACTTCTTCTTCTTTTGATCTTCTCAATAGTATTTGCATTTTCTCATCGCGTGTCCTGACACTTGACAGAAAGAGCAAAATACTTCCTCTGAAGGCTTTGCCTTCTTGGCAGGTTCTTGGTGAGGGTCGTTCTCTGGCTTGGTCTCACCATCCAGGTCGATTCCCTTCCTCTTTCCTTCGCCCTTTGATTTCCTTTCCCTCTTCTGACTCATGGATGCCTCAACTGACTTGAGTATCCCATGCAGCTCAGAAACTGATTTCTCCGTTCCTCTCTTGTAAAAGCTTGTGATAAAGGGGTCATAGCTTTTGGGCAGTGAGCATAGGATCACACCAGTCGCAAACTCTGGAGGAATAGGAAATCCCAGCCTATCAAGGTGATCTATGTACCCTCTCATTTTCATGACATGGTAACCAACAGATGCACTTTCAGCCATTTTGCAAGACATGAGTGCCTTAGTGGTCTCATATCTATCTTGCCCGATCTGGTATCGGAACATTTCCTTGAGACGTGTTATCATCTCGTATGACATCAATGTATCCAAGCCCTCATGCAGCTCGGGAATCATTGTGTCCACCATCAGACAAGAGACCTCCAGCAAGTCGTCAAAGTGCTTCTCGTAAGCCCTCCACTCAACTCCTGGAGCGCCCTTGGCAGACAAGAGACCTCCAGCAAGTCGTCAAAGTGCTTCTCGTAAGCCCTCCACTCAACTCCTGGAGCGCCCTTGGCAGGCTCCTTAGGAATAGGTTTATCCAGAACATAAAGTCTCCTCTCATGGGTGAGAACCATTCTCAGATTACGAAACTAATCGAGGAAATTTGTTCTGGTCAGCTTATCCTTCTCAAGGATAGGTCGCAGTGAAAATGTTGAACTATTAATTGCCATTTGATTCTACAATTTAAAATATGAAAGTTTAATTAGCAGAATAAAATACATCCACCATTTTATAAAACCCAGTAAAATTTATTATTAGTGGCTAAGACCCATATTTCACCAAAGTTTACCGTCGCTGAGGGTGATCATGCATTCTTTGGTTATTTAGGTAGGTAACTCCTTACCAATCACATCTCTATGTGACTCTTAGATCCTTATGGGACTGTATCATCGTATGATACTTATTATGGCATGTTTATCCCATCTAACGCCTTGAGGTCCAAAACCGTTTTGATAACCCCATTAAGTCATACGGTAAAACATGTGAACGGCTAGGTTCAAAACAACGAGGCATAGGCCCAAACCCATATGATCAAGGCCCAACTAAATACATGTCGCTGAGGGCGATCACCGCATTTAAAGAACCAGGATTTCAACAGGCGTCGTGTTGAAACTCCCATTCACCCGTGTCTCCTCAAGGTCAAGGCGGATACGTGTCGCTGAGGGCGATCACCGCTCCACGATGAACAAGATTTTGACAGGGTGTTTTAGCGACGACATTAAGACTTAAGATTTTCTAAAAGAGTTTAATTTTGTTTAATAAAAGGTTCCGATTTTATTGTTTAATTCTAAAACTCCTTTTAAAATTAAACGAGTCATGCCACATGTTTATTACCCCATGTATCTCATACATATAAACATGTGCCCGGATTTTCTAAACGAGTCATGCCACATGTTTATTACCCCATGTATCACATACATAAATTTGCACCTTATATGGTTAAATCGACTTTTTAAAAAAAATTGATCGGTGGATTTTTCGTAAAACCAAAAACAGTGATTGAAAGCGGTAAACACACATATCATACATCATATGTACACATAAACAGTTTTAAATCCAAGGACTAGCGTGGCTCTGATACCAATGTTGGGGAATTCAGTGGCGCCTAAACGCAGCGGAAGCAAAACAAAAACAAACAAAACTTTAAAACAAAACGCGCAAGGGCCAAGAATTCCCGAACAGATCCGCTAGCTGAATTTAAAACTTTTAGATAGTGGTATACCTCACGAGTTTCAATCGGTTTGGTTGTACGGGGCGTGTCCTAGAAGTCCACGTGATGCGTCCTTCCTCCGCCAGTGATCCACACGAACAGTTTTGGAGATGCCTAGGTTCTAGCCTCCTTCACTTCTCCAAGTGAATCAGGGACCTTTATCTACGGTGTTCTTTAATTCAAGAACTCTTCTTGAATTCTCCAAGAACAATATGACACCTTGATCAAGAATCCAATTCTTGATCCCACACAACCTTGTCACACAAAACTAAACTCCTTTAGAGTTGTGCGCCACTTTCTCTCTCTAGAAAACTAGGGTTGCGATTTTCTCTCTCCTCACCAAGAGCCAATATCGAATTTTCCTCTTGTGAAGAACTAGGCTAAAGTCGATTTTCTAAGTGTGCATGGCCTTGTTAATTTCGACTTGGCTTCCTTATATATAGGGTTTGGGGACTTTGATAATTATAATTAGGGAATCCCTAAATTATAGGATTATCAATTTATAAAATTATGAGATCTCCATATCATAATCTTATAACTTGAATTCCTAATTAAAATATTACCTTAATATTTTAATTTGAATTCAAATCGCAATCTTGGAAAATCATATTGGAAGATCAAATCTTCCCAAGATATTCCCAAGCCATGCGCCTCCCCTCTTCAAATTTTGTTGGAATTTGATAAATTAAAATTACAAACCTAACTTTTAGGAAGTTATAACTAACTTGTTATTTTCCAAAAATATTGATTTAAAGTATTACCTTAATATCTTTAACTCAATCTTTTTGAATCTTGAATTCTAGTTTATTATTGAATTAAAATATTACACTAATATCTTTAATCCAATGAACCCTAGAATTCGAATTTCCCCATAAACTTTGAATTAAAATATTACCTTAATATTTTTAATTCAATCATTTGAAATCTAGATCAAATCTTTGAATTCAAATTTAAGCCATGATTTTAATTAATAAAACATTTTTACTAATTAAATTCCTTTTTGCATATATGAGGCGCCAACCTCATCCTATTTCTCCTAATATTAGTGAATTTAATAAATCAATAATTTCCTAACTCTTAGGAACCTTATCCAATTTATTATTCCCTAATATTAATAAATAGGAGTATAATTGTAAATAGACTAATCCAATTATCCATTTAACAATTATCATATATATACTTAAATTTGTCCCACAAATCTAAATATCATATCTGTAGATATTTATTTAAGACAAGACTTCATGTCCCAATACAATCAATTATGTCTTAAACGGTGTCACCAATGTGACCCACGAATTAACCCTAATTCGTGTCCCAGCTTGGCATCTGGTTCCTGCTCGTGTGTGACCCAGCAGGCCCCACGTGAAGTTGGCAGCAAGTCATCTCCATGACTCACAAGTCGAGAGCGGACTCTAGCAAGCCATCACGACTACCCAAAACACGTGAGTTATCGTTTAGCCGCAAAACGACTTAACCTTACTACCACCTTGTTCTGATCCCTTTTTGTCCTACGATATTTTGGTTATGGATTAGGCACGGGAAATTCATCCATAATCCAAACCTCAACTTTCTCGATTCCTTGAGTAAGTCCCATTTTTCAGTGTGGCCACACATTCCTTGGACAGACTCATCGAGGGGCCCAGTTAAATATCTCTCATCTCCATGAGGGACAAAATTCCATCTAGGTCAACCACATTCCTCAGCACGACAATCAACCAAACCCGTACTCAGCCCTTATGGCTACCCTGTTACGAGTAACGTTAGACTAAGCCAAAGTTTGACAACTGCAACGCCGGAATAATCAAGACCTCAGGTCTAAGGGCATCGTGACAGGTGTACAAGAGAGACCAGCTAATGACTGAAACCCATGCAGAACTCTCCGGGTCGGTCCAGCAATTTGTAACTCCTTACACAATTCCACTATGACTCTCGTCCCAGCATCTAGTGCATGCATCTCTATGCACCGAGGTCAGGCTGGTCTTAGTTCATTTCAAGTTCCCACCTGAATGAGCGACCAGGGACAGTTTAGATTAATTATCTCATAATTAATCAGGGACTGTTATCATAGTAAACATGCTAATAATATGATAACCATTAATTTATCTCCATAAATTAATTAATATGTTCCAAACATATTTATAAAATGATTGGCCCTAGGGCACAATCTCCATCACAAACATCATAGAACAAAACAAACAAACAAGTAACAACCAACAATCAGCAACACAAACACAACACAATCTGCCATTTTCATCGCCTAAAAAAAAAAAGTAGGTCCCCAAAATGATAAGGGAGAGTGGAAATTGGAAGTGGATGAAGGAAAATGAGGGAATGGAAGCAAAAGAGTGAGTTCTTCGCCGTTGGTTCGCTGGATTATAACTCAACGGCGGACCAGCGGCGAACTGAACAGGGGAGCGAAAAACAGCGAACACGAGACATTTTTAGGGACCAAAACAACATTAAACTAACCTAAACTAACATTAATCATCACTAATCAGCCCAGCAACAGAAATTTCAGCAAAAATGTAACAAAACCCTAACCTAAAATCTGAAAAAATTTGAAGAAAAACGAAGAGGGGAAGAGAACTCGCGAAACTGACCGTGGGAGTGGAAGAGAAGGAGAGAACGACGGGAAGCAAAATGAGAATGGAAGCGAGACGACGGTGGCGACGAGCAACACAGATAGCGGTGCGAACTCTGAGGAAGAAGATGGCGGAGAAGGAAACGAGCGAGAAGGAAACGGAGAAGAGAGGGACTCGAGCAGAGCACGACGACGACGCGACGGAGAACAGATGGCGGCGACGACGAGCTTCGATGGAGGAAGGCGGAGCACAGCAGCGGCGGAGCACAGCAGCGGCGGAGTGAAGGAAGAAATTTGCAAAGTGAGGAAGAGAGGGAGAGAGAGTTGTCGAGGGATTGAGAAGAAAGTGGCCAAGAGAGATTATGGCTTTGATCAAAACGCACAGCTTTGGGCAAGAATTAGAGTGACTTAAATTTTTTTTTTTTATATAAAAAAAAAAAAGGAAAAGCCTCTGGTCCGCTGGCACATAGGGTGCCAGCCTTCCAACGGCCTAGAAAATAGATTCGAAGGCTTTTGGGTCGCTAGCTTTGTACACAACGGCTTTCCAAAAGCCTAAACAGAAAAACACTAAAAACACAAACAAACTTCAGGGCACTCAAAATTTGATCCAAAAACTAGCTTAACTCTTGAATTTAAAGCACAAAACACATATATCATGGAGTTTCTTACAAATCAAACACCTAGGATCAACTAAACAAACAAACACACAAAACTAAAACAATCAAAACAAAACAAAACAACAATATTTAAATTAAAAGAAAACACACCTACAACTACGAATCTCTCCCACACTTAAAATTCAGCAAGTCCTATCATTTGGAGTTAAGGACCAAAACTAAAAATATAAGTAAGGAGAAATAGCACCTGGAATTCATGGAGAAGCGGAGGAAAAGTAGGGCTTCAAAAGATGCCCATTTACCAAGCTTTTGATCCCGTTGGCTTTGTCTTCAATTTTAATTGCACCGTAGGGATGAACTTCTATCACTGTGTAAGGGCCATCCCATCGGGTCGCAAACTTGCCATCCCGTAATCGAAATCTTGCCTTGAATTTCAACACTTCATCACCAACCTTGAAGTTCTTTCGGAGAATACCTTGATCATGAATTCTTTTTGTTTTCTCCTTGTAAATCCTTGAATTCTCATATGCATCAAGTCTCATCTCCTCAAGTTCTTGCAATTGAAGCAATTGTTCATCCCCACTAGCCTCTATCTCCATATCGCACTTTTTAATAGCCCAAAAGGTTTGGTGCTCAAGCTCGACCGGGATGTGACAAGTCTTGCTAAAAACAATTCTATACGAAGATCTCCCAATTGGAGACTTGAATGCAGTCCTATAAGCCCAAAGTGCTTCTTCTAATCTCAGGGACTAATTCTTACCATTTGGCTTGACAATCCTTTCCAAGATTCTCTTCACTTCCCTGTTTGAAACCTCAGCTTGCCCATTACTCTGTGGATGATAGGCTGTAGAGGTCTTATGTGTTATTCCCATCTTTGCAAAAAGGCCCTCAATGATCCTATTGCAAAAATGTGTGCCTCTATCACTCACTATAGCTTTAGGAATGCCAAATCTACAGAAAATATGAGATTTCAAAAATTTGGCAACCGTTTGAGCATCATTTTTCCGAGTGGGTATAGCTTCCACCCATCGAGAAAGATAGTCCACAGCTAAGAGAATATAGGAAAAACCATTTGAAGGGGGAAAGGGTCCCATAAAATCAATGCCCCACACATCAAAAATTTCACAAAAAAGTAACGGTTGTTGAGGCATTTCATGTTTCTTAGTAATACCCCCAAAACGTTGATAAATGTCACAAGATTTGCAAAAATCATAAGCATCCCGAAAAATAGTAGGCCAGTAAAACCCAGCATCAAGGATTTTTCTTGAGGTTTTCCTAGCACTAAAATGCCCTCCACAAACTAAATTATGGCAAGCTGAAAGTATAGCAGAGGCTTCCCACTCAGGCACACATCGACGTATCACTTGGTCAGAACAAATTTTCCAAAGATTAGGCTCATCCCAAAGGTAATACTTTGCCTCACTTTTAAGCTTTTGAACCTGATAGCAGGAAAGAGTAGAGGGTGTTACTTTAGCAACCAAATAATTGACTAAATCAGCAAACCAAGGTAAAGCACTAGCTAAAGAACACAAAAGAGAATCAGGAAAATTATCAATTTCATAATCAGATTCAACTCCCTGAGTAGTGAGAGGCAATCTACTGAGATGATCCGCCACATGATTTTCTACTCCAGCCCGATCTCGGATCTCAATATCAAACTCTTGCAGGAGACAAGCCCATCTCAGTAATCTCCCCTTAGACTAGGGTTTCTTCCACAAAAATTTTACAGCTACATGGTCAGTGAAAACAATTACTTTAGAGTTCAATAAATAAGATCTAAATTTCTCTAAAGCATACACCACCGCATATAACTCCTTTTCAGTGGTAGTTTAATTCACTTGAGCCGGTCCAAGGGTGGAAGAAGCATAAGCTATCACCCTAGACATCTTATCTTCCTTTTGTCCTAGCATAGCACCAACAGCAAAATTAGAAGCATCACATGAAATCTCAAAAGGTAAATTCCAATTGGGTGCAGCTAGAATAGGAGGAGAAGTAAGCATGGCTTTCAGATTATCAAATGCATCTCTACAAGAATCATCAAATATAAACTCAGCGTCTTTCAAAAGGAGGGAAGTGAGGGGACGGGCAATGGCACTAAAATTTTTTATGAACCTCCTATAGAATCCCGCATGACCCAAGAAGGATCGAACCTCCTTGAGACTCGTAGGATAAGGAAGGGAAGCAATCACTTCAATTTTCGCCCTGTCAACCTTAATTCCTTTTTGTGAAATTAAATGCCCTAAGACAATACCATGAGTGACCATGAAATGACATTTCTCAAAATTTAAAATTAGATTCCTGTCAATGCATCTCTTCAGAACTTTTCTAAGATTTTCTAGACAAATATCAAATGAATTGCCATAAACAGTAAAATCATCCATGAAAACCTCCATACTTTCCTCAAGGAAGTCATTAAAAATGGACATCATACACCTTTGGAAGGTTCCTGGAGCATTGCAAAGCCCAAATGGCATCCGTCTGTAGGCAAATGTTCCGAAGGGACAGGTGAAGGTTGTCTTATCTTGGTCTTCTGGAGCGATAGGAACTTGGAAATAACCTGAAAAGCCATCAAGAAAACAGTAATGAGATTTTCCAACCAACCGCTCAAGCATTTGATCAATAAAAGGCAAGGGGAAGTGGTCTTTTCGTGTGGCATCTTTCAACTTCCTATAATCTAAACACACACGCCAAGAATTTTGAACAAGAGTAGGAATCAATTCATCTTTCTCATTTTTCACAACAGTCATCCCACTCTTCTTAGGAACCACTTGAACTGGACTCACCCACTCACTATCTGAGATAGGGTATATAATACCCGCACTAAGTAGTTTCGTGACCTCTTTCTTGACAACATCTAGGATAAGGGAATTTAGTCTTCTCTGAGGTTGTCTTCTTGGTTTGCATCATTCTCTAAGAGAATACGGTGAGTGCAAATAGCGAGGCTAATCCCAGGAATGTCTGCTAAGGACCACCCTAAGGAACCCTTATGCTCCCTCAAGACTTCTATCAATCTAGACGCTTCTTCATGGGAAAGACTATTAGAAATAATCACAGGTAACTTCTCATCCTCTGCTAAAAATGCATACTTAAAGTTAGAAGGAAGGCTTTTAAGTTCTAATGTGGGTGGTTGGATAATGGAGGGGACTAATTGCTTGACATTTAAGGACAAAAGATCACTCTCCCCCACACTTTTAGAAATAGTGCCCACACTATTGCAATTCAACGCCTCTTTTATTTCCTTCTCACAAGCACGTTTAATCTCACCCACTTGGTCATCAAAGAGAGTATCATGCAAAAATTTAGTAGAATGAGACAAAACACTAAATTGCATAGAATTAACCGGAGGAAAAATAGAGTTAGAAGTTAAGCTCATTTGCCCTTTCCCAGAGTCCATGGTGTCAAGGCTAGAGGTTGAATCCACATCAACATCAACACCTGCACAAGTCAAACTATAGCTCTTGCGAGAGCTAGCATCAGTAGACAAAGATGGAACATCAAGAATAAAATCAATCTGAGCTAAATTTGGTGGAGAAATGTGACTAGAAAAAAAGTTAAGAATAGAAAAAAAGTTAATAAATAAAAAATTCTATTAAAAATAAATGAAAATAAGTTGAATAGAAAAAAAATAAGGTTGAGGATTAGAAAATAATTAAAAAAAATAATCGAAAACAGTGCAATAAAAAAAAAATTTAAATTTGGCCAAAGTCATATTTTTGTCCCTCAGGTTTGTTCAATGTTTCATTTTTGTCCCTCGACTCTTTTTCATTCCGTTTTGGTCCCTCAAGTTTCCAAAATGTTCTGTCGTTAGTCCTTCGACATTTTTCATCCGCTTTTCCGTTTAAAAGAACAAGGAAAAATTGACTTTCACCTCAAAAAAGTTTTAATTTATTACATTAAAATCATTTTCCTTTTATAATATGATCAAAATGTAAAAAACAATAAATAAACAATTTTAATAGATTTCACATAAAAAATTAAAAAAAAAA